>PVJI01014916.1:0-42683 GCA_004026765.1 Micronycteris hirsuta
TTAAAGTTACTCAGAATTAAAAGTAACTTGATTACCATTTTATCTTAAAAATATTCATGAAGCCCCGATCAGTGTGGCTCAGTTGGTTGGGCGTCATCCCACAAAGCGATCGGTCACAGGTGGATTCCCAGTCAGGGCACGTGCCTGGGGTGCAGGTTCTGTCCCTGGAAAGGGGCGTGTAGAAGAGGCAACTGACTGATGTTTTTCTCTTTCTCTTTCTCCCTCCTTTCCCCTCTCTCTAAAAATAAATAAAACGAAATCATTGAGAGAATAGTACACTACCCTAGGCTAAAATAGGCTGCCAGGTAGAAAACAAAAGTTAAAAAAGAATTTTAGAACCTTCTTCCTCTTCATTTTACACCTTTTTCAAACTCTGCGTCAGGCCATTTATGACTTACAGATTCATAAAGAAGACCTGTTAACAAGAGTTCTACCATAAATAGTAATAAGGTTAGCAGGGGAAAGGATTAAAATCAATCTTAGAAATGCAATAGCTAACCCCTCCATTTCTATTTCCTGTTAGCAAAGTGAGTTCTTAGGCACCAGTGCAGTCTACTGAACTCCCTAAGTCTCAATTTATAACCGAAGTATAACATAGGCTTTAAGGGAAGAGAGAACTCATCAGTAAATCAGAGTTTTTCTTTCTTTTACTTTTCTTACCTTTACAAAACAATTTAGAGTCAGGAACACTAGTCTTTCTCTGAATGGACTGTTGCAAGAATGATTATTATTGGCAGACATTTTTAAATCACTCATGGCCAGAAGAATGGCTTCTAGTTTTTCTGTTTTCCATCTAGAGCAGTTTTTAAAATTAAAAAAAAGGTAAAGCATCAGAAACTCAGTCCCTTATGTAGTTGACCTTTTAAAAATTCAGTATTTTTATTGACTATCCATTGTATTTCCTTCCCCTGAGATACTGGTGTGGTAATCAAAGTATGGGAATACTCAAATATTGTCACAGAACCCTGAAGCCAAATGTTCCTTCTAGAAGGAACTGCTTTTCTCTTCCAACAACTGTGTTTACAATTAAATACAAATACAAATGCTAGCAATCAAAACAATGGCCGGCTATCATGTGCAGAATGATTCAGCATTACTGTATGTGTGTGCATATATATATATATTCTCCAGATTTTTTATTGCACCTTGGGGATAAGAATAAAAATAAGGGAAAAGAATCCAAGTATTTTAAGTTATAATAGAAGATATTGCCAAATCCTTCAGCAGCTGTATATCATGTAAAAGAAGTTATAGTAACTATTCACTGGTCATATATATTGAAAACTCTTGAAATTATACATTAAAAAATTATGTTCAAGATGCTTTAAAACTTCACACAAAAACTTTTGAAGGCTGAGTTTCAGTACACAAAGACTTTGACATGTTCCCCATGTGTGATTTTTAAGGCTGCTTAGGAATTCTTCAGGGCATTTAAAACTTCTTTTGTGACTCTTCATCTGCTGTCTCACAGGCAGCGGCGATCTCGATAGTATACATTTTCACCTTCTGCATGGTTGAAGGAGTTCATGCGCTACGTCCAATTTTAAGGTGGAGTGTAAGATTACATTTCCAGAACATAGAGAGCCACGGCCATCGACGCTGCGCCACTGCTGCTTGTAGTAATTCCTACTATTTACTGTCTGACAGACACTTGCGAACTGCAGAGAAGGTGAGGCCCAGATGATCATCAGGCCGCTGTAGTGACGGGTGGAGCCCGCTGCCGACTGCAGATTTGCCTGAACCAGCAAGTCCTGGGGCACTCAACACGCTTTGAAGTGAGCAGCTTCTTTGCTTTTTGGAATGGAACTGACTTTGAAGAATATGTTACAGAAACATATAAAATGTCATCCTGGCTGACGTTCATTGTCTTATTGAAGCCTTCACGTTGCATAAGTTTGAGACTTGAATTTTCCACTGCAGATTTTATTGGAGTTGAAGTTTTACAAACTACCCTTCATTTCCAACAGCCTGGCCATGAATTATACAAAGGACTCCAATGTCTTTTCAAACAGAAAGCCTAGGATAGGCAGAATAGTGGAATAATCACCAGCATGAAGTTTGGATGCAGCTGGCCTGAGATCAAACCTTACTTGGTCTTAGGGAACTTGCTTGGTTCCTCTGAGCTTCAATTTCTGAGCTTCAGTGTCTTCTCCCTTAAATAGGGTCACGGTGTTTCCATTTCCCAGGGATATAATGAGAAATAAATGAAATAATACACATGCAACAGGTAATAGTGTTTCAGGAAAATAGAAAACACTCAGAACTGTTAGCTAGTACAGTCACAAACTCACATACGTATGTAGGCCTTTTCTGTAAACTATTGTTCAGCTTACAGGCTGATTTCCTATGAGGGGTCTCTGGGAATGGTGGGGTATGACTAATCTCTCCCCAGTGCCCAGTGCCTGAGATATAATGTGATTTTCTAGCTAAGATGTTAGTATAATTTTCCAGTTCTAAAGAGAAACCTCTGCATTTGATCCTGATGATGCTTTCCCTTGCCAATAAAAAGACCGCAAGATGGAAAGACTGTGGGGTTGCTAACGAAACCTCACACAGTGTGTTTCTCGGGCAGAGGTATGTTTTCAGGAAGCACCGTTTTCCCCATGTAAACACCAGACTCTGAGAACAGGCTGTTGTTCCCCTGTGCCTTCTGCTGACATGTCCACCGCCCCTGGAACAGGATGTCCAGCACGAGGGATGGGAACCTCTTGTGGGAAATTGGACTTCAGTAGATGTTTGGAGTCTGATTGTAGAAGTTAATTTTTATACTAACTCAATTCCTGTTCTGCAGCCAATCATTTTTGACTTAAAATCCAATTGTGTTTTTTTCCAAGCTCAGCCTTGAAGGTGAGATGCAGGAGTAGGTTCTTAGCTTCTTTCCTTGTTCTCTTGGTAATGGATATGGTGGAATTTAACGCTCCAAGGACTCTTCAAAACATTCTTACTTGGCAAATATCTAAACCAAAGTTAGGGACAAGATAACCATCAAACCTACAGGCAAATGTTGACTCTTTCTTTTTAAATATTTACTGTAAACTTTATAAATTGTGCTCTTCTACTCAAGGTATACCAGTTAGAGTTACACCAGTGTTTTCACCGTGAAACTGCTAGTACCCAGGCACTGCAAGCTGCCTGCCAAATATATGTGGACACAGGACACACTACTCCAAATACCATTATCTGAGTGTATTTTAAGAATAAAATAAAAAAAAATAAAATGTAAAATATTGCACTTAAAGTATTTCCAGAGTTTTAAAAATGCTTAAAGGAAACAATGCCACATTCAAGTAGTCAAGCAGTTTTTGGAAACATCTTTAAGTACTTCTCAGAAAGGTGTAACAATACAGACAGGGCTGTGTAATAAATGCACACATGTCAGGTCCTAGATGAAGATCAAACGTTCAGAGATCTGGGACGAGCCCTTCCTATGGCTGCATCGGACACGTGATGTGCACTTTTCCCTGTTGAGGGCTGGAAGTGGGAGGGAACTTTTTAAGTACTAATTGCAGTTTTATTTTTACTCTTTTTTTTTTGCCAGATATTGTAGAGATAATTCTATATTTAAATACGGTGGCTCTGTGGGACCTTATGCAAAATGTCTTCTTCCCCTGCTCCTCTCTCTTAATTTCAGTCAAATTTAGATTTACTTGATTTTCAGTAGAATTTGTAACAGTTTTCAAATTGGACATTTCTAATTAGGATGCTCTTATGCTTCTGTGGCCAAAGTTACTCACATGTTTTCTTACAATAAGGTGACCTGCCTTTGCTGCGACCATATACATCGGAAAGTTGCCATGTTCTTGAACTTCCCTGTTTTGCATTTCATGACAATCTGAAACTCCGAAGCCTAATGCCTGTGATCAAGACCCGCCATTGTACAAAGTTAACGACTAATGCACCAGCCGCCCACCGTTGCCACTCACTTACACTCTTAGTGAATTCCTCATCATTCCTCGTTCCCTCCAGAAGGAAACAGTATCTTCAATTTTGTGTTTATAGTTTTCATGCTTTTTAAAGAATATCATTTTAAAATCACATATATTTGTGCATAAATAATGTCTTACAAAAAGAGTTTGTCTCTTTTTGAGCTTTGTGATAAGGATGTTGCCCTTCATGAAGTTTTCAGGGACTTGTTTGTTTTTTAATTCCACATCATGTTGTAAGAGTCACTGTATTGTCTATAATTCTAATTTACATGTCATCATTGCCATGTATATGCCATTGTGAGAATATGTAACAAGTTATTCGTTCAGTCTCTTGTGAGAGTCCTTTATCAAAAGACATCTTGGTTGTCCTGGTTATAGGGTTATTTGGGAAGGGGCGGTGGTGGGAAGATTAAGGACATTTTGTTATTTTACTGCTGAGAAATTATTGTGTATGTCTCCGGATGGTGCAAATGTTTCTCCTTATGTGTGTGTGTGTGTGTGTGTGTGTGTGTGTGTGTGTACATATGTATGTGTAATTGCTAGGCCATAGAGTATGTGAATATACAACTTTATGAGATAATGCCAAATATTTCCCCAGTGGTTACTTCAGTTTCCATTTCCACTAGCCATTTTAAAGACATCTCCCCGGCCATATTTTCTCCAGTGTTTGGTCTTGTCAGATTTCTCAAAATTTGTTTCAGCTGAAAGCGTATAAAATGATATTGAAAATTTGCATTTCCTATTACTAGTAGAATGATCATATCTACTATATGTTTATTGACCAAATGTGTTTATTCTTCTCCAAAATGCCTATTGAGTTTTTTAAAAATCCACTTTTATAGTGTGATTTGTGTTTTCCTTTTTTGCTTGGTGGCATATTTTACACAATTTGAATACCAATCTTTTGCCAACTCTTTGTTTTAGAGTCTTTTTTTTAAGGTTACTTATTTTTATTTATTTTTAGAGGGAGGGGAAGGGAGGGAGGAAGAGAGGGAGAGAAATCAGTGTGTGGTTGCCTGTCATGTGGCCCCCACTGGGGACCTGGCCCGCAACCCAGGCATGTGCCCTGACTGGGAATTGAACTGGCGACCCTTTGGTTCATAGCCTGCACTCAATCCACTCACCTACACCGGCCAGGGCTGTTTTAAAGTCTTTTGGAGAATAAAAGTTTTTAATTTAATAAATTCAACTTATCTATCATTTCTTTTATGTATAAATTTAATAGACTAATAAATATTGGACACTTGTTATGGGCCTGGGTTATGCCAGGCCCTAGGGACACACAAATGAAAACAGGGAGGTCAAAGTCTAGTGAGAAAGACAAATAAGTCAATGATTATAATACAGTATGATAACTTCTGTCATAAAGGCATGAAAATCTTCCTTAGGGCAACGCGGGAAGCTTCATAAAAGTGGATGAAATAAATGAGCTACTATTAACAACTGCAGAGAATACATTTTATCAGCATACATCAAGGCCCACTCACAAGAATCTATGGTGAGAACTGCAGGTAAAATCAAACCAGATGTGGCAACCGGTGAGAGTGAAGACAGAGAGGCCTTTAAGATTGCTTCTCCCTGGGCCCTGCACTGAGAGGTGGTGTCTGGTGGAGGGATGTGGCTTCGAAAGGCAAGGACTTTTCGTGTGTGCCTTATTCACTGTTGTAGCCCCAGGACTTTGAATAATTTTAATATATAGTGAACCTTTTTAACAGACATTTGTTGAATATCTGAGCAAATGAATAAAAGGAGAAAGGAAGCAAACCTATCAGTTTCCTAGGGCTGCCATAAAAAGTAGCACAAATTTGGTGGCTTAAAACACCAGAAGTTTAGTCTCTCACTTCTGGTGACCATAGTCTGAAATCCAGGTGTCAGCAGGGCTGCGCTCCCTCCAGCACCTTGGGGGTGAGTCCTTCCGCATCTCTTCCAGCCTCTGGTGGCTCCAGTGGGTCGTTGGCTTTGGCAGTGTAACTGCAACCTCTGCCTCCTCCTTCACGAGGCTTCTCTCCTGTGGTTTCCTCTTTTTGTCGGGATGCTTGTCATTGGACTGAGGGCCCACCCAAGTGATTCAGGATGATCCCATCCGGAGATTTCTCACTTAAGTATGTCTGCAAACACCTTCACAGGTACCAGGGCTTAGGACTTGGACTTATCTTTTGTGGGCTACAATTCAGCCCACTGTAGACTGTCACTTACAAGCTTAACATCTTTCAGTGACTCTATTGCTTTAGAGTAAAATGCGAATTCTTTTAGATAAGCGGACAGGACCCTAAGGATCTGAACGTGGTCTAACTTATGTCCCTTTCCTGCTTCACTTACTAGGTTTTAGCCACCAAGACCTTCTTGCTGAATCTGTCCAGGCCATGCTTTTCTGTGCTCATGGTCTTTGCACCCTGGTGCCTCCATGGTGGATGTCCTGCCTCCCTCCTCTTTCCCTAGCTGACAGTCTGCTGCCCACGTCTCAGGCTTCCTTCCCTGATATGCAAATAAAAATTACCTTACTATTGCCCTACACATTTAAATACTGTAAAACTGCACTAATAGAAACAGTGTGTTCATGCCCTGGCTGGTATAGCTCAGTGGATTGAGTGCGGGCTGCGAACCAAAGAGTCACCAGTTCATTCCCAGTCAGGGCACATGCCTGGGTTGCAGGCCAGGTCCCCAGTGAGGGCCATGTGGGAGGCAACAACACATTGATGTTTCTCTCCCTCTCTTTCTCCCTCCCTTCCCTCTGTCTAAAATAAATAAATAAAATATTTTTAAAAATAGTCTCTTTAAAAAAAACAAAAACAGTGTGTTCAGAAAAAGAAGGATAGATAAATATAGTACATATATATGTGTGCATACACATACACACACATACACACACACATATACATATATATAACTCTATGCAATTGTTTAAAAAAATAAAGTCTGCCTATATGCCCTGATATGAAAAGATCTCCAAAACCGTTAAGTCACAAAATCAAGTTAAAATCATATCTATAGCATGATCCCATTTGTATTAATAAGAACAAAACCAGATCTGGCTATACAGCTGCATGTATACATGGAAGCATATAAGGAAAGTAGAATAATATCTACCAACTTATGGCAGTTGGAAGAAGGGCAGGGGGAGAAGGAGGGAAAGAAAGGGTCTTCCAGGTTTTCTTTTGATATTTCTGTATTCTTTGAGCCATATGCAAAGAAAATACTATGTACTGCTTCTGTAAAAAATAATAGTAATGACAGAAACAAAAAGAAGTAAAAAGAGTATATTGATGCAGAAATGTACAAACAGACCAACTGAACAGAATAAAAAGGCCAGAAACAGATGCGTACATATGAGAGATGTCATATCTGGTAGAGGTGGCCTCTCAAATCAGCAATGAACAGATCAGCACTCTCTTCAGTAAACGGCACTGAGGCAAAAGGCTAGCAATGCGGTGGTAGGGGCTGGGTGAGGCCGATCATAGATTCCTGCTTCTAACCTCTCACTAACACCCAGGTGAAGGAGAGAGCTAAATCTAATCACTATTACTAATATTATAAGTATATACAAGACAACATATTTCATAATACAGTCAGGCACCACTCTTCAAAGGGAATATGTTCTGAGAAGTGCACAGTTAAGTGATTTTGCCATTGTGTGGACATCATAGAACGCACTCATGCAAACCTAGATGGCATAGCCTACTACACACCTACCCTATATGGTATGACCTATTGCTCCTAGGCTGCAAAACTTTACAGTATGCACTGTACTGAATAATGTAAGCAACTGTAATGCAAGGTAAGTATTTGTGTAGCTGACCGTAGAAAAGGTACAGTAAAAATACGGTAAAAAATGGTACTCCTGTATAGGGTATTAATCACAAATGGAGCTTGCAGGATGGAAGGCGCTGTGGATGAGCAAGGGAATGGCAGGGCTAATAAAGGTGATAAGCATGTAGGGGAAAAATTATAAAGGATGTTTTAAGCCATGCAATACACTCGTATAGATTTAGCATTAGTGTTATCAATTAAATTTCGAGTCCAAATTCTTCTCCCTATAAAATGTACAAACTCAGTTATAGAGCGTTGTCCGATGTCAAGAATCCATTACAAGGTAATTGTATTCTCTCATGTCTTCGGCCAGGCGGAGAGGCTGGTTTCAGCGGGGTGCACATGAGGCCAAGGTAACAGATGTGGCTCTCTGGTCTGCCTGTTTGCATCACTGCAATGCGCATCCAGCTGTCTGGCAACCTTGCACTGTGCTCACAGCAGAAAGGGGTTACAGGGCGTTTCAGAGTCGATGCAGATCTGCCAGAGAGAGCTCAGAACACTGTAGTTTCGGGGGCCACATCAACATCTTCATCTTCAACAGGAGGCAACTTTACAAATTGGTGCCCTTTTTCTGCAATGCCTTCTCACCAGCAGAAAAACATCAAAAGTGCAGTCTTCATACAATCTGTGTAAGTTCTTGCATTGTTTTCCTGCCTGTGGTGGACATCTGTTTGTTTTCCTGACTTAACTTGCACATTACAAATTCACTCAGACAGGGATGGAAACTATTAGTGGGGACATTGACGGCAGCTGTCCTTTTCGTAGTCTGACATTGTTTGCAACTCGGCCTTGTATGCTTTTTTCATGCTTTAACTAAAAATGGGTTCTTATGCCTGTTAACTAAGTATCAATCCCATTTTCTCAGCAGCCATAACTGTGAATTTCAGCAGACTTTGGTTTTTATTCCTCCCAGCCATCCTCTCCAACCTGGCCTTGTGGGCCTATTTCAGTTCACTACAAAGCAAGGTTTTTTTTGTTCGTTTGTTTGCTTTTACAATCTTGTCCTTTCATGACACAAACACAGCCCATGATATGGACCTGAAACAAACAATGTGGCTGCTCCCTACACTGACTCCTCCTGACTCCTTTTGGAGAGCAGTGTTGTCTTCTCTGCCCGTGCTCACCGTGGCTGAGGAAAGGACTCGCGAAGCTGGGTGCGTTGTAGAGAACAGCGCTACCTTCGTGGGCATATGTGATATGGCGTGGACTGAATGTGATGTGACTGGGGCTCAGTGTGAGGCCTATCTGCCCCTCTCATGAGAGATTTACAGACCAGCGTACTCTGGTTTTCTGGTTTGTTTCTCTTCCTGTGTTACTAGTTCTGTACAATAGTCAAGCTAATTCAACTTAATGATGTCATTCTAAAAAGCTGGATATATAACATAATTAAGCTGGACAAAATGCTCTTTGGTATAGATTTAATTGTAATTAAACTGGAGTGCTTCTCTCTCTCTGCAAAATGTTTTAATGTACTTGTTCCTAGTGACCTTCACTTTCTTTTTTTTTTTTTTTTTTTTTGAGGGGTGGAGGTTATGTCTGTATCTATTTGTGGTCATTTTGTGTTTATTCCTTCTTCCAAGGTATTAACCACTTCTCTGAAAGCAGAGCATGCTAGATACCTTGAGAAACATAGATGTGAACCCTCCCCCAAGTGTTGGAGGCTTCATTCATTAATATGAGGTCCCAGTACGTTAACATGGGCGTGGAAATATTGATCTTTTATGCTGCTATGTCAGTCCAAGTGACTCAGATTTTGACCAGAAAGTTAATCATGTTCAGTTTAGTCACAGTGACACAGATATGGCATTTATATCACCTAAGGACAAGGTGAGTCTATGTCTCTCTAGCACTGAAGACACATCCACACTCATTCCAGTTTGAATCTAAGTTGAATATTCATAATATTCATAAATCACTGCCGTGTTCTCAAACATATCTTTCCAGTGTGACATGCGATAACCGTCCGTATGTAGCCTTTGAAGAACAAATGGAGAAGGCTCAGTAAACAACTTTCAAACAACCAGGGCCACGGTTCATTCCACAGGAAGCCGCATGGCACTGTGTTCTCCCACCCCACACCGGACAATCCGAAACTGCTTTTTGAATCAACTACTCTTGACAACGATATGGTTTGGGCTGTATTTTTTTATTATTTATGGTTAAAGAATTAAGAACAGAGTCAAAAATACTCAGGAGATGTGTGTGTGTGTGTGTGTGTATCTCATAAGGTTTGCTTCCTTTTGAATGCCAGCATAAATTCAGAGGAGCCTCAGACCTAATTGGATTCCATCTTGTCATACTGCTTACTCATGGCTTAAGTGACTCTGACAAGAAAATAAAATATTAGCATCATCAACTAACTAGTAACAGTATTTTACGTGCTGTGAGGAGCTCCAACAATCTTGGAAATGAAATAAGTATTAAGGATCCTGAGTTGCTGTGTGGCCACTGCAACAAAATATTTAATCAAAACTCAAAGTGTCGCTGTACTACCGCTGTCGGTGCAAAGGTTGTAATGATGTTACACAGGAAATGTCCCTAAAATACCACAGACATACCTCTGCATCATTGCTGGTGAGGAAGGAATTTCGATAGCACTGCACAGGAAATGTCCCCGAAGGGCTGTGGATGGGACAGGGACATTTAATGATGTCACACAGGAGGCACCTCTACATTGCTACCACCGAGGCAGTGACAAAGCACTTGACGACAGGGAGGTTTTCAGCTTGGTGCCAAGCAAAAGATTATTCTTACTGCCAAAAAGAGACGGAAACTGCCCTTCCTGCTGCCAGAGTATGCTTAGAAGGCTACAAAATGCAGAGAAAGTGCTGACTGTGCCAGAGGGAATGGAGAGAGGAGAAAACCCTCCTGTGTGAGAAGAGCTGCGGGGCCAAGCAAATAGACCGAAGCCATTCATGAGGTTAGCATGTGAAACAGGCAGCCAGCTTCTTGGCGAGCTCAACAGAAATCTCTGCAAAGGTTCAGCGTGAAGTGAACTTTAAGCTTCTGCAGATAGGAAGCCCAAGAACTCTTAATAGGGAGCCAGAAACCAGAAACTCACATCCCAGTCTGAAAGAAACAAGGCAGGACATTCGCAGTTACCAACGAGGGTTCAAGAAACGGGGCTGACAAAGAGGAGAAAGTTGAGAGTGAGCCCGTGTGGATACCATTCCTCTGCCGTGAGAGTTGACAGATTTGTAACAAGTGCTTACTAAGAAGGGCATGAAGATGGAAGTCTGAAACCACTGAGTGCTATTTATGGTTATTCAATAGTAAAGGTAGTCTTGGGGTAACTGAATAATAAAATCCATTAGGTTCCCATTCCAGAGACGAGTGGGCTTCATACCTCAAGGAATGCTTCTATAGTGTTCACAAAGTGCTGATTTAAAATCTCCTCCAGGTATTATAACAGATAGAAATTGGGATAGATTATACTTGACTATTACAGTAAAGGCTCCGGTGTTCTGAGTGGGCAAAATTAGGCAATCTGTTCTCCCATCCTTTGGAGCATAGATTTATCTATGGAAGCAACACAGAAAATCCAGTAGGCTACGTGCTCCATTCTCCTCTACCACTGGAGGTTACCTAGACATTTCCTTCCTTTCCTGGAAGGCATAAAGATCGTGTAAGAATCAAGAAGATCAATCTCTCGTCTCCTAAAAAGTCCTAGCACATTCCTCTGTAGCATGAAGGGTCTGTGGCCAGCGAGTCTCTGTGTTCAGAGGTAAGAAAATTGACTGTTAACATTTCTTACTCTGTATGAAGTTGACCCAGCAGGTGTTCTGATGTTAGGCCAAGTGGCAAGGGTCTATAAATGAATGACTCTTAATATCCTGCATGCCACTCAAATTCCTGATGATTCTTACGCTGTTCTACATCTCTTTCTTTTCCTATGCTTATCTTCTAATGAACTATGTGATTATTTATTATATCTGCTTTAAAGGATCTGCCTGCTGTTGGATGCCTGTCTCCTCTCCTTGTTGGCATTTATGCTCCATGCTGTTCACTAGTGTGTCCCAAGCACCCCCAGAAGTACCCAGTACAAAGCAACTGATCCAAGTACATTTATTAAAAGTGTTGAATGCATCAAGTTATGAACCCCAATATTTTATCTCACCATCTCTCTAACATTTCTTCCTAGTTAATTCTATTCACATGGACCTAAGCCTAATGGATTTATAAATAATTCATTTTCTTAGCAAAACAAGATTTCCTCCCTTATTACATTCTTAGAACAACTCTTTATAGTCCCGTAGGTTTCCATATTTTCAGTCATTTTTTAGTCCTCATTTTTCCTAATCCTCTGATCCACGTCATCCGATTAGTATATCCTACATAAGACTTCTACATAACGGCCCCTGTTATTATTTCCACATGATACACCACAGTCTAAAACAGGAAGAGACATTACCTAGCTGGCCGACCCAACTTGTTTGGTGAAGGTTTCCCGGAGGGTTGTGTTGGGAAGGATTCTGGGGCCTTCCCAAAGCACTCTGCAGTGAATAGAGACCCCTGTCAGGGAACAGGTTGTGACGGCACGTTGTCCTTAGTCTGAGCCATCATCAACCCATGTAAAGCAGCAAATTCCTTCACAGTGTCCAAGTGTTAGTTCTTTCCTATTTAGTATGTTTAATATAAAAGTTTGAAAGCATTTATCATTGAAAATACTTTATCATGCTTCTTTCCCCTCACTCAATAATTTATAATGGATCCCTGTGGTCATCACATCTTTCATCTAAATTCTAGACTGATCGCTCCTAACCCTGCCATTCTCGTGCAGCCAATCATTTATGATTCCACTATCTCGAATCCTTGCTCTAGCCGAAGGATCTGCCTGCTCCCCTTGCATGTCTTGCTTGACAGTGTCCAAGTTTCCTTACACCATGCTTCATCTTGGGTGTACCTAAAATGGCTGCTTGCCCTCCCTCTTCTTACCGAATACTTCCCTCATGATTCAGAGAAATGACTTCTTCTCTGAAGCTTTCTATAATTAGTCAAACCTCTAAGGTCATGCTACCACCCTACCCTTCCTGAGAGCTGCAGTATTCAGCCTTATTTTTTTTTTGACATGGTTTTGTACACATAAAGCTATACCTTAAACCAGCAGTACTGCACTAGACATAGAATGCGCCCATGGTCCTCCCTAGCACTACGGTCTGGGTTTAGTCGATGGAGATAGTCCACAATGATAGTCATCCCGGCCCCCACTCCTGTTCAGAGAGCACTGCAGTAACAGAGCTCAGTGGATTTGCAAGCTGGACCCGACTTCAGGGCCACGTGTCTGGAAACTGCTATGGTCGTGAGTTAGACAGGCTTGTGTCCACCAATCTCAAATTCCCCAAAACAGTCAAGACCAGTTTGAGAAGAACCCTGGGAAATGTCCCATTGCATATAATTGGCACTCAGGTGTCTAAAAAAGTTTGTTTCAAACATTTGTTATTTTATAGAATCCATCCAAACTCTTTTAAAATCTGCCAAGGTACTTATCCTCTTCGTGCACTTAAGTATAAAGCTACTTTGTGGCTGTAAATGGGAGTGGTCATGGAGTTCACAATGACAAAGCCCAGGCTGAACATAATTTTAGAACCTGAAAAGCAGAAGTGTTCTGTAGCTGCCCACCTCAAACAGGGCTGTCACCTTATCTAAACCGCCCTCGCCCACTGTCTCCAGCCTCATCAGAAATCTTCATGGATTTGAACTCTCAGAGCCCTTCAGAATATACTGTGCACCTACAGTATGGTAGCTATACATCAAGGCTCGGGAAATGTAATAATAGGTAATTCCTTGGGGGATTTTGACTCTAGTAGTGAAGACAGGCCTATAATTAGATAATTCCAGTATGATGACATAGACTCAAGATAATAGTATGAACAAAAGACAATGATAAAACACACAGGTGCACTTAATCCAGACTTGGAGGTTTAAGAAGGACTTTCTGTAAAAGGTGATATTCAAAGTGTCTCTTCATATTTAAGTAGGAGTTCACCAAGTAAAGCAAGATATTAAAAGAATACCCAATGTATTCATTACAAAGGTTGGTTTCCGAGTTTATACTCCAAAACTTCAACTTATTTTACATAGACCACTAGATATCAGATTCCCCTACCTCTTGTAGGACAACTGCAGAGAGTTGCTCCGACGGGATAAGAATGAAGTATGTGGTGCATACAGGATAATTGATGCACACCAATCTATTAGTACTATTCACAGAGTTCTTGTGTGTCAGTGGCTATGTACAGGGTTCATAAAAGGTCAATCCTAATAACTGAGATAGGGTTCTTAGTACTTAGCATGTCTGCCCCTCATTGAACTCGGCACACGGAAACAGGCTGTGGACAGGAGGCTGGATGGGCAATTCAGGAGACTCCGACTCATTAAAGGATGCTCAGCTCTGTCCTGCACATGGGAGAACACATGGGAGATTCTGACAATGAAAGTTTTGTCCCCAAGGAACTTCTAATCCATTTAGTCACATAAAATTAATATATGCATACAGTGACTTTTGACCAAGACCAGTTAGGGCTACAGAATATGGTTCATACTTGAAGCACAAAGAATAATGGAAAAGAAAGACATGTCCGTCATCCTTTGTCTTCTGCGGTAGCTCTGATGAAGCCGCCATCTTTCATGAAGCCTGTTTACAATTAGAACTCCCTTCTTTCCATCCCACACCATCTGAGCATGCTGCCCATGGCCCTTTGCTTTTTCTCTTACAGATTATGTGGTTGCCACACAAATATCTAATATTAGCCTGATCTCCTAGGTAGCATCACTCCTTCTTTATGATTTTGTACAACTTAAAGATGAACCAAACAGACAGGAACCGTAAACTCTATTATTGCCCTTCCTTGACACTTCCAACAAGTTAATTGTCTGTTTGTCTTCCTGTAATTACTTTAATTACATGCCATTAGTGACCATTAATAAATGCAAGTGTGTTTGATGTTCACAAATCTTACTTTTCTTACTCTCTGCTGAACTCCGTCAAAGCTTTCACATGTGGTCAGAGTAGAAAGTGAGGCAACTAAAGCACATTCACATTTAACCTTTGGGACTAAAGTGAAAAATAAAAGATAATTCATGAATGGACTGATTTTTTTCCTGCTTCTGACACTGGCCAGCAATCTCTCTGTAGTAGTTACATGTATATGCAGCATGCTCATTTATAAGACAGCAAAGTTAAAAGGGGTTGAGAAATAAAAGCTGCCTAATTGCTGCTATTATCTCAACTCAAGGAGAGAATTGCTGGGTGATATTATGAAGATTGAAAAACCATTGAATATTTTATTGATGGAACACTTTTGCTCTAACTTCAAGCCACAGAAAATGAAGGTCATAATTTCAGTTTTTATGAGCACCTGATTGGGTGTCTACATAGAAAGAGCTGAACTCTGAGGAGGCTGAGCCAATATTCTCTCTACCACAGTTTACAAAGTTACATCACAATATCTGGTACAAAAACAGTTATCTAGCAATGCCTTTTGGTCAGCTTTACCAGTGTGGTTAACTGCAAGCTTGAGAAAACAAATTGTATAAAGAATGGTTAGTTAGACACACCTTGCTTTATCACTGCACCAAAAACTTTTTTTGAAAAAAAAAATTGGTAAATAATGTTGAATTCTGTGGCCACTTAAATATTTCCAGAATAATTTGCTTGCTTATTAAAACATTAAATGAACTAAATTTGTTTGTAATGATAGCAATATTCTCTACTCCAAATACAAAGTGGTGATGTCAACCCCTAATTACTGGAATGTGTGATTTGAGTTTTTTCTTATGGCGAAATAGGCTTTGCAAGGTCATTCATGATCTTTCCCTGCTGTAGACTAACAACAAGATTTGAGAGAAAGCTGGCAGGGGTTGAGCTTATGGGCTTTCAGTTGCTATGAGAAGGCAATTGAAATGTGTTACCCTATGCAGGTAAGCCCAAGAAGGTGGCGGCATTAGCGCCAAGGTGTTCCTCATTGCATGCTCTACCCCAGTTATTAGGATGGAACTGATAACATAATCCACTGATACAGGCCACTTCTTCTAGGAGTTTATGTGATATTTGAAAACAGTAATCTTTCTGGAGGAATATAATCCCAAATCCTATAATTAATGCCTAGGAAAGGATGTATTTTTCTAAAACTCTGGAAATATCTAGTTTGTAAATCTAGTCAACAAATTTTGGTTAAATGAATTAATATTCTAAGAAAAATAAAATATATCCCGCATTATAAATATGGTTTTCTGATTCATCCACATTGTTCCCACACTATGAAAATTTAATCATATAATATGATCTTTATATATATATATAACTGCTAAGTATTACTGTCTCCTCCTTCTTCAAATGCCAACATATTTTTGGATGAAAGGTAAACTTGTACTTAAAGATATGATTTGCCCAAGGCCTTTCAGTGAAGGACGGAAGTAAGGGTAAGCTAAGGAAGTGAATGGACTAGAGTCAGGAGAAACATCTGAGAAGGAGCAGGAGTCAATGGAGGCTGGGGTGCAAAGGATGAGTCCATGGTCAAGATACAAAACGACCTACCCAATTAAGTCAGCAAGCGTGCCTGTGGCATGACAACTCTGGTCTGCACCTGTACTTCCCCATTCTCAGTGCTTGTTTCTAAAACGACTTCAGGGATTTGGGGGTTTTTGTTTGTTTTTTTGTTTGTTTTTGGAGGACACAGGAGCATGGGAGAGATTGTAGACTGAGCAATAGGTAGGTGGAAGAAATAGCACATAATTCTAAGCTGTTTCTAAGCTCCATCATTGATTTGTGTTTAATTGAACCTGAAAATAATATGTATCAGGTTCTCAGACCTCCACATACATAAAATGAGTACAATAAAGTCCATCCCCTTTAATGACATTAAAGCTTATATTTTAAGATTATTAAAGGTCATTTAAAGTTCTTCTTAAATGAAAGAAGATAAACAGAGCACCTCCCAACTTGATCTTATATAACTTTTGCAGTTCATTTCTCTACTAATCCTCCCATGAAATCTATGTTCAACACATCAACAGTGTCAAGAATAGAGCTAAACAAATGAATAAATGAGTGAATGAAGCATCAACATCTTAAATACTGAACCCTTTCTTATTTTCATGCCTTTGCTTAGAATGCTCTACCTCCCTCCTCTGCTTGAAACATGACCATGTCTCTCCTTTATGATCTAAGCTAAGTATTGCCCCCCACCCCGTGATACAAGCCTTCCCCAACAATTCTCTTTGTTCTAATTACACTCCACACTGCCTCCCACCATAGGCCCTTCCCCTCCATTTGGCAGCATCATTGTAAGCCATTTGAGGAGAGTGCTCATTACTTGTATGGCACTTGTATTAGTCAGGATAAGTACGTAAGTCACAAACTGATCCAAAAATCATAGTAACTTAAATGGCAAAGCTATCCCTTGTTCATACTTTATATCTAATGTGGGAAATCTGCTCTTCATAGTCACTCAGAAATGCAAGCTGGTGGAGATTCCATCAACTTGTAGTTATGCCATCTAGAACACATGCCTTCTTGATTGTCATAAAATCATGCCATAAAGTCACACCATAAAGTCAGAAAAAACTGCATATGGGCTTTGACTCCCTCAGTCAAATAGTGACACACTCATCACTCCAACTCACATGTCATTGTCCAGAATTGGTCACACTGCCTTGCTTAATTGCAAAAAGGCCCAGAAATTTAGGGGGACAAAGTGAATATTTGCTGACCTTTACCATCTTTGCCTTAATATGCTATTAAAGTATTATTAATATGTCTATACTCCCCAAAGCAGTATACACATTAAGTGCTATTCACATTAAACTACCACTGGCATTTTTACAGACATGGAAAAACAATCCTAAAATTCACAAAAATTCCAAAATAGCAAAAGCAATCTTGGGGAAAAAAAAAAAAAGAACAAAGCTGGAGGTATCACATATCCTGGTTTTAAAATATATTACAATGCTACAGTAATTAAAACAGTTTGGTCCTGGCATAATGATAAACATAAAGACCAATGGAACAAAGTACAGAGCCCAGAAATAAACACTCACATACATAGTTAACTGATTGTCAAGAAGGGTGTCAAAAATACACAATGGGGAAGAGATGGTCTCTTCAACAAATCATGTTGGAAAAACTGATATCCATGTACAAAAGGATAAAATCAGAACCCTATCTTATACCATACATAAAAGTCAACTCAAAATGGATTAAAGATTTAAATGCATGATCTGAAACTATAATACTCCCACTATAATAAAACATGGGAGAAAAACTTCATGACGTTGGTCTTGGAAATTATTCTTTGGATATGACACCAAAAGTACAAGAAACAAAAGAAAACATAGACAAGCAGAACCATATCAAACTAATAAGCTTCTATACAGGAAAAGAATCAACAAAGTAAAAAGGCAAACTATGGAATAGAATAAAATAATTGCAGGCTATATATCCAACAAAGGATTAATTTCTAAAATTCATAAAGAACTCTTGAACTCAATAGCAAAATAATACAAATAGCCCAATTTAAAAAAATGAACAAAAGACTTAAATAGACATTTCTCCCAATAAGACATAAATAACCAACAGGTACATGAAAAGTACTCAACATTACTAATGATTGAGTAAATGCAAATCAAAACCATGATGGGACATCACCTTACACCTGTTAGAATGATTCTTCTAAAAAAAATGGATAGGTTTTGGAGAAATTGAAACCCTCTATGCTGTTGGTGGGAATGGTATAGCTGCTATGAAAAACAGTATGGAGTTCCCTCAAATAATAATAAAAAAAACAAATAAAACTACTATATCATAATCCAACAATCTCATGTCTGAGTATACATCCAAAAGAATTAAAATAAGGACCTCAAAAAGGTATCTGCTCACCTATATTCATTGCAGCATTATTTATAATAGTCAAGATATGTAAATAGCCAAATATCCATCGATAGGTGAATGTAAAAAGTAAATGGGATATACACATTTCGGGAATATCATTCAGCCCTAAAAAAAAAAAAAAGGAAATCCTATTTGCAACAAAATGAATGAGCCCGGAAGACATTATCCTGGGTGAAATAAGCCAATCAGAGAAGGACAAAATACTGGACAATTCCACATATGAGGTATCTGAATTAGCCAAACTTACAGAAAAAGAAAACAGAATGGTGACTGCCAGCGGATTGGAGGAGGGAGAGATGGGGTTGTTCATGGACATATGGTTACAGTTATACAAGATGAATGAGTTCTAGAGATCTGCTGCCCGACATAATGCCTATTGTTAACAATACAATACTGTGCACTTAAACATTTAAGAGGGTAAATCTCATGTTAAGTGTTATTACCACAAACAAAAGCAAAAACAAAACAAAGGAACACAAGGAAACTTTGGGAGGTGATAGAAATGTTAATTGCTTTGGTGGTGGTGATGGTATTACAAGATAGGCATAGGTCCAAACTCATCAAATGTGCAGTTTTGTCTCTCAGTTATATTTCAACAAAACTGTAAAGAAATACTCTGTTGAGCATGGGGGAAAACAAAAATGATTAAGACTTATTGCCTTCTTATACATAGCATGTTGTATAGGTTGTGAATGGTTTTAATAAAGCCAGCATCTATTGGAGTGATGTTGCATAAATAAGCATTTAATTGAGGTCAGACAAGTCTCTCTGAGACGGATCATATTTCAGGATGACTCTTTGGAGTCATACAACATTTGGTGCAGAAAGAATATACTTATAAATTTAAGACTTAATGCCAGGTACTCCTTGATGCGTGCCGTAAGGTTTGGGATGCTTGGAAATAAAACCATTTGTAGTTTATGTTTATGATAATTTCATGGGAAAATAGAAAAGAAAAAATAAACCCAATGTATTGAACAAACATTCCACAACTAATTAGGCCATTTACTTCTCAATCCATTTCTCTATACTCAAAGGAAACAGGCTTCTGGCTAAGAGATTCTGACCCCACTGGCGACACAGAGAGTCTGTATCCCTCGAGGCTCAGTTATAAGCTTTTCCCAAGCAGCCCTAGGGCTTCTTCCGGACTCGGTTCACTCCACAAGCCTACAAACAAGGGGACAAGCTGACAGGAATGAAGCCAGGATTCTTGGCCTTCTATTCTGCTTTATGAGCCAAAGGGAAAGGAGGCCTCCTTCCGAGGCCGGCCAGCGAGGAATTAAGCCTCCTCCACCTCCTTCTCTTCCTTTGCCCTGGCCAGACAGCCTGTGGACAGCCTTCTCAGGCTTCCGGCTCTCCTGGCCAGCTGGGAAAGGAGTGGCCTTTCCAGACCCCTGTGAGCTTGCCAATAAGCTTTTTTTTTTTTTCCCACTTGAGAGCCAGAATTGGGATATTACAAAGCTACCATCACAAATGGTCACTAAAAGAAGTCTTAGGAGACCAAGGGGGAAAGAAAGAATTTATGGATCAAAGCAAAGAAAGTGGTGAGTTTCTAGCAGTATAGCCATGGTTTTCCACAGTGTTGCTGATAATCAGAAAAAACCTTTTCCTGCCAAGAGAGCCCAGGCAGGTTAGAGAACCCCAATTCTCTAATGAATGAAAAACTGAAGTTCATACTTTGTGAAGAGGTATAAACATGAGCACCAGATCTCTGTTTCACATATAGACTTCCTGGGGACCCGGTGAGAAAGCAGCTAGAGACACTCACTCTTTTAGATTGTGTTAATGCACATGAGGGAAATCAAGTATGATTACTGAATTCAACCTGTAATGTAGATCTCTTCCAAGATTGGCCTCACTGTCTCTTGGCCTCCCAGATCCGGCCACAGACCTCTCTCAAGTCATGCTGACTCTGTTTGTCCTGGCTTATCAAGGGTCTGCTGAGCTCAACAAGTCACAGACCTTCTCCAGGGCCAATATGGGACTGCCATCAAAGCTGCTTCTGCAGCCGATGAGGGGAGAGGCCCAGCTCATAGCAGGGACTGCAGCGTGAGGAGCCGCCGTAGCTTTCCTGGGAGGGCTGTCTGGCTCCTCGGTGCAGCCTTGTCCTCATTCCCAAGGCCACCAGCAGTATCAGTGTTTCCTGCCTCAGGCTGACTCCCTTTCAGGTACTGTCTGAATCTGCTTTTTTTCCTAGGAAGTTGCCATGATACTTGTGGGCTTAGCCTTATCTAACTTCATTTATTTACAGTTTCTAAGGCTAACTCCTAGACAAGGCAAAAATGTACTTGTAAGCTCTTCCTCTGGAAAAACGGATCTCTATTTACTCTATGTTTACATAATCAGCAACCCGACAAGTAATTCTTAACAGAACAAAAGCACATTTAACCCTAAAAGTGAATCAACCTTCCAACTTAGACCAGAGAATGCAGTTTCAATCATCAAAGCAACATTTTCCAGAAATAAAACTTTTAAGATTCAGTCTTCACTCAGCACTCCTTTGCCTACATGTGTTTCATTTAATCATCGACACAATTTTATTATATTGATGCTATTCATGTTTTTTTAGGAAGCTGAAGCTGAGGAGAAACTGATGAACAGCGTGAGTGACGCACAGACTGGAAAAGACGGAGGCGAGATTCGGCTCCGGATGTCTCTGGCCACACAGCGCCTTGCGTCCTACCGTTTCAAGGCGTCACATTCCCCCAGTGCCGTCCTGGGGCGTTTCGGATGGGCAGGGATAGCATGGCTGGGAGCAGGTAAGGTTCTAGCGTCCTATTATATCTCTCCCAAGTTTATTTTACCTGTTTCTTATCTTTTTTTATTGTATTTTTTCCATTACCATTTGTCCCCCTTATACCTTCTTTCACCTGTTTCATATGTTGAGTTTTCATAAAAGATTTTCCTTGAAGATAAGAAAAGTTGGAACACAAAACTCCGCACCATTTGTCCTCCTGTTTCAGACTTCAGACTTAGGGAAAAATAAGAGCGAAGAAAGAAACATACGACTGCTGAGGTATCATCTAAGTGTAAACTTTCTGAGGGATTTTGTAGCACACTGACTGGTTACCCAGTTAACTTACTAGCCAACCAGATATAAGATAATGAACTCCCTGTGGCCCAAATTTTGTCTCATAGGCCAAAGTATTAGTTAAGGGAAATTAGAATGACTAAGTTTCAGACTATTTAATATCTTTTTTGTTTGGAAGGAAATAACAAATTTCCCCTGCTCTTATGTTTTAGAAAGGATCAGCTATAATTTCGTTTTAGAAATTAGGACCAGTGATTTTAATCCTAACACTGTCACTAGTTAGCTAAGTGACCTTGGGCAAAACAGGTCACCTTCTGGGCTGAAACATGGCAGTTTTTGAAAATGCCATCCATCTTTAACATTTTCTGATTTCCCTGTAAAATAGGGGACATTCAAAACATACAGGATGTTAGAAGCCACCCTAGTATCTATTCCATCGGCACACTGGCCCCTTTAAGAATGGACCATGCAACGCCAAGATACATGGTTTCGAGGCCTAGCAGTCCTGTGTGGCTCCCCATCAGTCACTTGGCCTTGCATTCCAATGATAAAACATGGGTCTCTCTTGTCTTCTACAAGTTCAAACTTCAATCAAATAGTAGTACAATACCATGAGGAAGAGACGCTTTTGCAAAAGGCCCATGCCTTACCGTTAGGAGTCTTGGTCTTCTTTAGGATTCCAGGATGTCAATCTGTGGCCAAGAAATCCAGAGCTCTGCATTCTTCAGTAAGCAGAAAAGAAAATGAACCAAAGAACATTAGGATAGCTACACATGCAGTGAAAAAGCTCTGCCTAAAGTTACGAAAAAAAAAAAAAAATTGGAATTAGACTCACAATCTCTATTTACCTAAACATTTCAGGCCTTCAACAAAAATGATTTTTCCACACAACACCAATAGGTGAGGCAGCGGTCTCATACCGGGCCTGAGAAAGCACGCGATGTGGTTACTGCAGGTAACCAGATTGCATTAGGCGAAAAAAGGCACGTAATGATATTTCCTTCTCCATAATTTTGATGAATTTAAAGAATTCTCATACTGGTTAAAGTGTGTCTCTAATCTTTGCTAATATCTCTTTTAACTAATTGAGGTCTTGGCAGACCACAAGATTGATCTATAACTTATTAATCATGTTTGTTACCACTGTTGTTATATTTACATATTTTATATTTATCATGAGCTCTAGGAATTTCCATTTACCTACTTAGAGACAAACTATTATCCTTTAAAATGGTTTTAAATTTAAGAATGTGTCAATTTAAAGAAAACCTTAAGCAAATAGTAGTACTTTTGATATACCAATATAGGAAAAATCATGAAGGTAATAATTAGGTGACTATATTTGTATAATTCTATTTCTATAAATAGGAGAGGTAAGTATACATGGGAGTTTGGGAACTACATCAGGACAATCAAGTGTTTTTATGTGAACCTCGACTCTGGTATCTAACACAGTACTCAATCTAACAGTACTTGTTCTACAGTACTCGGTCTAACAGTACTGGTTCTAACAGTACTGGTTCTAACAGTACTTGTCCTAACAGTACTGGGTCTAACAGTGCTCCTAAATTCCCGTGAATGTATTAACTGAATAGGTTTTAATGCTTTGACTTAAGAAAATTCCTCAAAAAGAATAAAAGCAAAACACTAAAGACCATTTTGATATTCCTATACCCCTTCCCCTTTAAGAAAAACAAAGAAACCTTAGAGCAATAATTTCAAAAATCTCTGGGTTTAGACAATGGCATTCCAAGGCAGGGGAATCTGCCTGAGGTTCAGACAATAAGAGGAGGCTCTGCTGTAGAGAATTTAAAAACAAAAATAATATACCTGAACAAAAGTTGAGGTGTTTTTAGCGAAAATAATACACCGGAGTAAAAGTTGAGGTATTTTTGAGGTACAGTTGCATCAACTTTTTGAGGCAACTACCTGCTTTTTATCATCACCACACACTGACAAGTCTCATCTGTGTCAATGATAAATACTGTCTTTCAGGAAGATAGTTTCCACTGCCCCCAATTTGGTATAACACTGGGTTTAGAAAAGATGAGTTATTTACCTTAACTAAATAAGAAATTATGCTGATAAGGAATTGGCCAATGACAGACTTTCCATACCCAGAGATCTCAAGACTTGACAGGTAAATGGGAAGGGAAATCTAGGGAAACTTGTATACTGAGAAAATTCCGAGGGTTCTTGGATGGGGTGGAGCAGAAGGGGTCTGTCCTGGGACTCGTGCTGAATGGATTCAGTGTGTTAGTGAAGATAAATAGATACAGCCCAGAGGCCGGACTCCTTCCTCCAGACTGAGGGTCCACCGGTTGTGGGATAATTTCATGTATGCCATTCAGATCTTGGATATTGGATGTTGGTAGTCGATCTGTGCTTTCTTGGAATCATTGCTTTAGAAGATGACCAAGGGAAAGTGTTGCTGTAATGCCTGCAGTCTATCAACTGTGAATAATACAAAATAAGGGGCTGTGATCAGTAAGTGGTCTTAAGGGGAGCTTTGGATCAGCTGTTCTTGATAAGCTCCATCTTTGCTCTGAACTTGTTGCCCAGAACCCAGCTCACTCCACACCTAGTGTAACCTCCTCCAGGGTTACCATGTTGGCTGACAGTGGTTCTTGCTGACTTCTCTCCCTTCTCAAATACCACAGATCATTCACTTAAATTAAAGCCATGAATCTGATGACTTTTGCTTCTCACTGCCAGTTTCCTGGCTGAAGTAGTACTCGGGGTTTAAGCCACTGTCTCCAGACCATTTTATTCCCTGTTCAGTCGCAATGATGGAAGCAATCTCCATTTCTGCTAACGCTGATGACTCAAGCCAAACCTGCTCTCATGAGAAAATGACAATAATGGAAATCACTGTCAGCGCCACCCGATTTTTCCACAATGAAGAAACATAGATATGAAAAAATATATATACAGGAGTGAGCAAAAGTAGGTTTACAGTTTTTTGTATGGAAATACTCCAAAAATAATACAAGAATGAATCAATCAATAATAATACAAGAATAAACGCTGTATTTCGTGTATGCACAAGTGTAAACCTACTTTTGCCCTACTATATACATTCATACACACACACATAGGTATGTCTATACACGTACATATACATCTATGACACTGCATGCAATATCAGAAAGGAGGCTGAAGTTACTGATTTCCTTGATTCTACTCCATTTCCAACAAGAAAGCATCAGGTCCAGCACAGCAAGTGACCAACAATGGCACCAGCCCGTCATTTACATGACACGCGAACCAGCCAAGCACTGCTACATAAACTGTCTCGTCTGAGCCTCCTGCCAGCACTGTCAGCACTACTGTTGCCCGCAGACGCAAGTGGCCTCTCCCCAGATCACGTAGCTGGTAGGGAAGGGGCGCAAACTCGTCTTCTCTGCGCTTGCTGCTCTCCCAGGCACGTCTCCTAAATGGCGCCAGTGCTGCCGGGTCAGGCCCCACGGAAACCCATCTTGTTAAAGAATTGTATCAGTTTTCTCTTAGCAGCCTGTCAGGGGAAGAAGAGGGACAAGGCCCCAAGCAAAATGCCGTACTGTGGAATGGGGATGTGATGGAGGTAGAGAAAACATCCCTCTCCAATTTCCCATATAACTAGGTCAGCTCTTACAAGTTTCCCCTAATTAAATAGCCTTTTTTATTCTCCCATTTCTTCCTCTGCTTCTAAATCTACCAGTTACCTAACAGTCTGAAGCTGTCTTTTTTCCCACAAATTTCCCCGCCTTCTTTTTTCAGCCTTCAAATGTCTGATGAGAACACTGGGTGTGGGCTTTCAGTCAATCCACCTTCTCCGGGTTGCTTTTCTAGCAAGCATTAGCATAAATACCAATATGCCTACATCATAGTCACTTTAATTCCCTCGGCCCCAACCGAACCTGGAGTGTGTCAATCCAGAATGATTTCAGGGGTAAGATATGATTATCGGTCCATGAAAACGTAAATTAAAATAAATGCTTGAAACTTGGCATGCTGCTTCCGAAACCGTCCCGACTTTGAACTGGGAGGCACGAGGCCTTTAGGTTGATGTGAGCAAGTTATGATTTTCTAGATGTTCAGGTTCTCGTTCGTAAAACAAGGATCAACGTTATTATCTTTATTTTTTCCCTGTGCAAAGAGAAACATTTTGGCATCTAAAAGTAATTTAAAAAAGTATGTCAAAAAACATGTTTTTCCCTGGGGAAAACCAGTAGGTAAATATTATTATAGAATTGGCAAGATACTTCCCTGGGTTTACAACATAAAGTCAGGGACCTTCTCCCTTCATAGGTTATAAAAGAGTTTGTAGCACAGTTGGCAATGTGGCAAAGTGACTCTCCAGGAAATGAGGATTTTTAACTGGCATGTAGACAATTATTTACACACATATGAATGTACAAAGGTCGATGTTTAGGGGCTTATTATTAATAACCAGATAACTAACAATGGTCAGGGTTGCAGTTAGAAGCCAAGTTTAAGTGACTGCATTTTATGAGGGATGTTTCCATTTTTTTCATATAATAAAGATTCATATATTTACTGGGGAAAGCATATTTACCGACTACTTAATGTATGTAAAGCACTGTAGGTACAGACAGAAGGCCTTGTATTTATAGAGCACTTACCATATTCTAGGTGCTCTGCAAAGTGCACTTACTACACATTTGTGAGTTGTGGGGGTGGGAAGACAGAGAGGGAGAGAAAGTGTCGGAGAAAGAGGAATGGAGTATTCTAGCTTGAGTCTCAATTCGAGGAATCACTGGAGTTTATACATGTTTCACAAAATTGTGGATTTATCTCCTCTCCCAAGGAACTAAAAAACCTTCAGACAAAGGCACGTGGTCCATGATGGTACCTCATTTATCAATGGGCCAAGGTGCTCTATGGAATTGGAACCTTGATTTGCATTCTGACCAAATTGTGCTTGGACTCAAATACACAGTACTCGTCGGTTAAAGAGGTCTTTAAATTAAATAGGAGAGAGAGAGTGAGAGAACAGAATCATCCTATTTTGTGGAAGACTACAAAGAACACAATTCAACATCAGCACCCTAGAGCCTCAGTAAAGCAGCCACGTTGGCCACGTCGCAGTGGTGGCAGTACACAGCCCACCACGGCAGCGTCCAGCGGCCCCTCAAACCGATGACCTCAGGACAGTGAAGACCACACCTTGCTCTGGACTACACTGCTGGCAGATCCTGGGGTATAAGGAAGCTTGGCCCTTCCCATGGACCTGGACACCGGTAGCAGTGGCTTGGCAAGAAGCAGAGAAACAGGTATCGCCAAAGGCATATAAAGCAAAATGGGGTAGGAAGCCTGGCTGATGGCATATTATATTTGAATGACTATCTTAATGGGTACATCTGAGATACCTTTAAGGCCAGAATGCTGTTGGGGCTGAATTCATTATAAAAGCACTGGTCCGTCCGGAGACATACTTTTTAACATTTATGTGACCCTGCAAAACCTGTTTTACATGTTAAATATACGAGTATTTGACAGCCATGACAATGAGAGGTCATTGTCCTCATCTTACTGATGAGGAGTTACAGCTCAAAAATGGAAATCTCCTGTTAGCCGCACTGCATAGGTTGAACGGTGGCCCCTAAAATATATGCTCATGTCCTAATTCCTGAAACTTGGGAATATTAACATATAGGGCAAAAGGTGTGATTAAGTTAAGGATTCTGAGAGGAGGAGTTTATTCTGGATTATGCAGGTGGGTCCTACCTTGTAATCACATGGATCCTGGTAAGAGAGACATAAAGGGGTTTGGGGCAGATACACAGAGGTGAAGACACACAGAAGAGGAGGAGCCAATGTGACCACAGAGGTAAAGACTGGACTGGTGCGACCACGAGCCTGGAGTGGCCGGAAGCTGGAGAGGCAAGAGACAGAGTCTCCCGGAAGCCCTCAGAGGACTGGGGCTGTGCTGACATCCTGATTTCAGATTTCCACGTTCCAAACTGTGAGAGCACGTGTTTCTGTTTAAGCCACCCAGTCTGTGATCATTTGTTTCAGCAGTCATAGGAAACTGGTACAGTTGCACAATTAACTAGGAGGAAGAGAAGACAGGTTTCAGATCTAAGTTGGTTTGACTTTAAAATCTGTCTCTTTGGGCCCCTCTGGGATGGCTCTGGGATGCTTCAGTATATGCTGTGGCCATACAGCTCTTGGGCTTTGAAAGATATTTCCCATTTGCTTTGGTCAACACCACCTTCTATTTGGAAATATACTAAAAACTACTGGATTTGTTAAGATTCAGGTGAGATGTCTATGCAGTAAGGGCTGTAGGAATTGAATCGAGACAACTTGTTATGGGCAGAGATGTCGAGGAAACAGTTTACAGAGGAAAAGACTTTAAATTGTGAGGGAAAGGATGCATGTAATTGGATAATTGTGAAGTGCCAGGTAGAACATTGAGGGACCTCTGGAGAACAGCTTGAGCAGTAGTTCAAGGGGAAAGTTAAAGCCCCATGCAGAGTGCACTGTGTAACCCTGTTTTGCAAATTGAAAATCTCGTAGTAAAATGAAAAACTAATAGATTTAGATCCTGGCTGTTTCTGTTATTGCTATGGCGGACTGTCACTATCCCCTCTGAAATCCGAGGTACTCTTATTTACTTACTGAAGATCCTTTCCTGATAAAAGAAAATCCTTCCCACATCCAAATTTATTATTGAATTGGCCTTGAAGCTACATTTGTTTGTGGTCAGGCATTTCCTTTCTGTCCGCATGCCTCTTTCGATGCCATCTGTTTTGTTAAGGGATTTCATGAATTATAAGCCAGACCAGCAAAATACAGGGCCAAGTTCTTGAAGAACAGGATTTAGATTTACTTTTACCCTTCCCCCTCTCCATTGAGGGTAAATTAAGTAATCTTTACAAGAAATAAAATTACCTGCCTTCTTGCCTAACCTTAGTAATGAAAAAGAGAAGTCCTTTTATCTATTCATTGTAAACAGAGTAATAACAATTTGTTATGGCTCACGGAAACAGAAAAAAAAAATAACAGCACGCTGCCACGACTAATGTGGTTTTCATTTTGTTTTCATTTTGGACACAAAGAATTAGGTAGTCTTAATTCTACTTCATTCCAGCCACGGATTTAATCTCTGATGGCAGAGAGGTGAGAGACATACTTATATCTAGGGTGGCAACAGCGTAGCTCCAGATCAGTACTCATAGCCAGTGTTGGAAGAAGTTGTGTTTTTGCACAAGCACCTATACATTTCCCACCTGGGACAGGGGCTGGGATGGGGCGAGGGGGTGGTGCTGGTGCGGCATTCACCCTCCAGATTCACTGGCCCAGCAACGTCCATATTGTTCCCCTGCCATGTAACCAAAACGGTTTAAGGTGTCATCTCTGCCTTAAACCGTCTAGTTAGGGAGAGGAGACCCAATATCTGAAATTTTAAATATCCCCAAAGAATCAAAACAAAAAGAACCCCAAGTCAGAGTTTAAGATAACAAAACGGCACAAAACAGATTTAATTATGAATGATTGCTACAGGAGGTCAGAGAAATGGAGAGAACATATCATAGAGAAGTGTTCTGGAAAAACTCTATGGCAGTACCAAGATTTGAAGTGAACCATCCTCGCTGGACATAAATGGCCAAAAAGAAAAAAAATCAGTATCTAGAATCACCAAATGGTGCCTTTCAGCACACACGGGTACTGCACAGGATGTCTTGCTCATGTGGCAGGGTCAGATCGGTGCGTGTTGCCGTGAATCAATGCACATCTACAGACTTTGTCTTCCAACACAATATACATGTGAGTGTGAAAGCAGGAACCCACATGTCCCTCACATACTTTACAAGTGTGTTCTGCCCGTGGAAGTTCTAATCTTTGGGGTTAGTTTTGTGTGAGTAAGGATGGTCTTAGCTCATCCTTAAATTAGCATGTGAGGACCAGATTTTCCATTCCAACTAGAATGCCTCATTCAAGGACAGAAAGCAATTACATTTCCAAGAAGAAGACTCTTTCTAACATTTTGTAGACCTCAATGTATTGATAAGAATTTACTTAAAGTTATAATCAAATAATAATATTATTATTACTAAGTATGCCATCTTTAAACAGTCATGTGATTATCAAATTTGACAGACAAATCTCAGATTCTTGTTCTATCATATTCAATTTAACCACTTGTCCAAAAAATATTATAGATGCCTGCTTTACACTAAGTGACATTTCAGGCACTGCAGATATAATGGTGAAGGGTGGGGAGGTGCGAGCTCTGTGTGTTCATGCAGCTCACGTTTATGTGTGTGTGTGCATGCGTTTTGGGGGAGACAGACAATAATTAACAAGTAGTCCAGTGAATAAAGGTAATTCAGATGGCGAGGTACCTGCTACGTTGAAATAATGATGGTGTGCTGAGACGGAGAGGGACTGTCGTGCGCGGTAGAAACGGGATGCAGTAGCTTTAGAGGGTGTGGTCCCCAGAGGCCTCTCTGAGACGATCACATTCCAACTAAGAATGGAAGGAAGGCCTTAATGAATTGAATGAAGACCAGGGGAGAATTGTCCAGGCAGAGACTGGTGCAAGAACAAAGGCCTGAGGATGGAAATAAGTTCATTCAAGAAGGAGCAGGAAGGCCAGTAGGACCGAAGCAGAGTGGGAGAGGAGGTGTGGTTGGAAAGAAGCAGGAAGAAGTAGGCAGGCCTTAGACCATATGGAGACTTTGGGTCATGGAAAGGACTCAAAATGCCTGCTTAGAGCAAATGTTAATAGTAATTTCATGCCCTGGCAGGTGTGGCTCAGTGGATTGGCGCATCATCTTGTGGCCAAAAGGTTGCAGGTTTGGTTCTCAATCAGAGCACGTGCCTGGGTTGTGGGTTCAATTCCTGCCAGGCACATGCAATGCCCAGTATGCACTCGCATACAGGAGGCAACCAATCAATGTCTCTCCCATACATCGATGTTTCTTTCTCTTCCTTCCTCTCTCTCTGAAAACGATGAAAAAAATGTCCCCGGGGGGATACATTTTTTAAAAAAATATTAATAGTAATTTCATAAGATCAAGGTAAATTTGGTTGAATCAGTTTCTAGATTATTGTATCTCCTTCAGTACATTAAGATAATTATTGATACCAAACATTTTAGATAGTTATTTGCAACATTTACTAAAAATATAACATTTACCCAAATTGAGATTTGTTGTTTGTGCAGCTTGGAGATCCTATTTCGGTTTAAATAAAAATTATGGGATTTTTGCAAAACATTTCAATGTTTCCCACTCCCCCCTCATGATATTATCTACCAAAAAGGTTGGAAAATGAATGGGGAAAGCTTGCAATCGTGTAACACTAACAGATCACCTGTTTGCAATGTCTTTGCTCCTTCTTATACTCTGTCCTGATGCACGGAAAACCGTGATGTAGTTTTAATCACAGCAGATACATGATTTTTCTTCAGTGCTTTCAAAGCACATTTAGAGTAGGGTACTTATTATTTTGTAAGTTTTGGTCATTGGCAAGGACATTTCTCGGCAACTCTAAATAAGCCTCGCTAACTGGGCTTCATTGATCACTGCTTGCAATGATTTTCCCCTCTTGTTGACTCGAATCTTCACTTGTTATCAAAATTGGCCTTTCAGGGTAAAAAAGGATTTGAGACAAAAAGTAATTTCTGATAAGCAGTAATGAGCCCGACTCCTTCCTACTAGGCTCCCTGGATATAGAAATTAGATTCTAAGTAATTTCTAAATAATTTCTGAGAATTCACAGGAGGAGAATTCCTCCCCTTAGTGGAGTATCATTTGGTTGCAAATGAGAAAGACATAGCTTTGGCTAATTAGAAAACTTTAACTTCACCTGACTAACTATGTCTTAACAAAACCTAGAAAATAGACATTTTTCTTAGTCTCAGCGTGAGATTTTAAAACTCTCTGACTTGTGGATTTGAATAGGGATCTAGAGAGCTTAAAAGGTCAATAGAAGAGTTAGTGGAATTGATTTTTAGGTATGGATTTTTATCTCATAAATTCATGTGTTATTTAGGAAATTGAAGTAGAAGGATCAAATACAGTACATTCTTCACTACTCCACATTTTCCCTCAGCTAGTTATCTCTGGTATTGCTACAGAGATGAAATCCTTTTTAATAAAATTTAATAGAGTTTTCACCAGAAATTGTTACTATGATCTAGTATTGGTTTAAGTGGAAGGCTTAAGGGAAAAAAAAAGGGAAGAAAATAAAATCTCTCGTTTGTTTAGCAGGGTTATTTTTACAAGTTTTAAAATGTAAACATTTCCCCTTTGCAGTTATCACGGGTATCTCAGACTTAGTACAGTCAATACAGAATTCTTGATTCTCACGCTCATTATCCCATCTGTTAATCCGTGGGGTTTCCTAGTTTAGTAAATCACTGTCAAATCAAGCTAGATCCTTCTTGACTCGCCCCTCTCTCAGACCCTCCTTCAATTACATCCACATCCAATCCATCCGCAAGTCCTAGCGATTCAATCTGCCAAATATGAGGCTGCAGTCAAGGGGCTGCTGGGCTATGGGAGGCTCAGCTGGAAAGAATCTGATCCCAAGTTTATTCATGTTGTTGGTAGAATTCATTTCCTTGAAGTTGTTTGACTGAGGGGCCTGGCTTTGGGCTGAAAGCTATCAAAAATTCCTAGAGGCTGTCTTTATGTCCTTGCCACATGGGTTTCTCCAACATAGCCACTTATTCCATCGAGCCTAAGACAAGAATCTCTGGCTCAAGTCTGCTATGACAGAGTTTTCTACAGCGTAACAGTATGATGGGGGTTACGTCCCATCATCTCTGCCATACAGCGTAATCTAATTACGGGAGAGACATCCATCACTTTGACCATGTTTAATTGGTTAGAAACAAGGCACGGGTCCCATCCACACTCAAGGGGGCGGATTACACAAAGACTTGAACACAAGGTGGTGGGCATCACTGGGCATTACCTTAGGGCCTGCCTGTCATATTTTAATTGATATTCTTCATTATAGATTTTAAATTGTTTTTGGCTCATATCCTTATTATTTCCTTTCTTTTGCTTACTTTGGTTTAAATTGCTTTAGTCCCTCTTAGTTTCTTTAGGTGGAAGCTTAGGCCATTAATTGAGACCGTTCTCTCCTAATCACTGTGATAACAACATCTTATACATTTTGGTCATGTTTTTCTTTTCATTCCGTTCAAAATGCATCCTGAATTTCCTCTTGACGTCTTCTTTGACACATAAGTTACTGTCGTTAGAAATATGTTATTTACTTTTCAAATATTTGTAGATTTGCCAGATATCTTTCTGTTATTGAGTTCCAACTTGATTCCATTGTGGTCAGGGAACATACTTTATAGGTTTAGAATCCTTTTTTGAATTAAAGAGTCTTGTTTTATGATCAAAATATTGTCTATCTTGGTAAATATTCCATGAGCACTTGAAAACAACATGCATCCTTCTATTACTGGGTAGAATTTTCCATAAATGTCAACTAGGTCAAATTGGTTGATAACATTACATTTTTTATATCCTTATTTAGTACACATTTTCTATGATGAAATCTGCAACTATGATTGTGGCTTTGTATAGTTCTCCTTGTACTTATATCAGTTGCGCTTTACGCACATGGAAACGCTGTGGTTAAGTGCAGCAAAGCAGGGTGAGCCAGAAGTAAGTTTACCATTGTGAGTGTATGAAACACAGAGTTTATTCTTGAATTATTATTTATTGATTAATGTATCATTTTCCATACACACATCTGTAAACCTACTTTTGCCACACCCTGTATTTAGGATTACTTTCTCTTGATGAATTGATCTCTTTGTCATTATAAAATGATATATTTTTTAAAGATTTTTATTTATTTATTTTTAGAGAGAGGAGAAGGGAGGGAGACAGAGAAGGAGAGAAACAGCAATGTATGGTTGCCTCTCACATGGCCCTCATAGGGGACCCGGCCGGCAACCCAGGCATGTGCCCTGACTGGGAATCGAACCGGGACCGTCTGGTTCCCAGCCCGCGCTCAATCCACTGAGCTACACCAGCCAGGGAAAATGATATATTTTTATTCTCTGGTCATATTTTCTTTCTACTATCAACATAGCTGCTCAGCTTTCTTTTAATTGGTGTTATCATGGCATAATTTTTTAAATTTATTTTACTTTTAACCAATTCATGTCATTATATTTTAAGTGAGTTTCTTATAAGCAGTATGTTTTAGATCTTGCTTTTTAACTCAGTCTGACAATCTTTCATTTTTAATTTGGGGTTTAAACTATTTACCTTTACTATAATTATTGATATCATGGTATTTAAACCTGCCACGCCGTTCTTTGTTTCATACACATCCCATCTCTTCTTTATTTCCCTTTCTCCCTTTGTTAAGGGCTGAATGTGTTTGCCCCTCAGACTCATGTATTGAAGCCTGGACCTACAACAGGATGGCCTTTTGACATGGGGCCTTTAAGAGGTAACTAGAGTTACATTAAGTTACGAGGATGGGGTTGTCATGATGGAGTCCTACATGGAGAGGAAGAGAGAGAAATCTCCTGCCCTCTCTCCACAGGCACACGCCAAGGAAAAGACATGTGAAAACCTGGCAAGAATGTGGCCATCTTCAAGCTAGGAAGAAAGCTCTCAGCAGGAAATGAATTGGCCAGCACCTTGATCTTGACATTCTCAGCCTTGGATTGTCAGAAGTAAGTTTCTGTTGTGTAAGCCTCACGGTCTACGGTATTTTGTGATGGTATCCTGAGAAGACTAAGACATTCTTTTTTTCCTGTTTTCCTTTTTATTAATTGGATATATTTTAAAATTATTATACTTAATATTTTTTGTTGGCTTATTAGCCATACCTTTTTTTTATAGTGGCTGCTTTCTATTTATAGTATATCCAGATTTAAAATTTTGTCATCTAAGTTCAAGTAATATTATGTAACTTCATGTAGAGTATAAGATCATTACAAGAGACAGCTCCTCTCCATTCTTTTGCTATTCTTGTCATACATTAATACTTCATGCATGCTAAAACCCCTTGATATGTCAGTATTATCTCTACTTTAAATAATCAGTTATATTTTAAGGAGATTTTTTAAATAAGAAAAAATATTTTAATAATGTGGCTAATGTTTACCATTTCCAGTGCTCTTCATTTATGTGTGTGTGTGTGTGTGTGTGTGTAGATTTAGAATTCAGCTTTTGCCTAGCTGAAAAAGTCTTTATTTTGGTTTTTTATTTTTGAGAAATACTCCTGCTGGCTACAAGTCTAGGTTGAAATCTTACTCTTTCAGTACTTTAAAGATGTTGCTCCTCTGTCTTCCGGCTTGCATTGCTTCCAATGAGAAATCTACCGTCATTCTTAACTTCTTCCTCTGAATGGCTGTGTCGTTTTTCCCTTTGGCTACTTTTAGGATTTTCTTTTGGTTACCGATTTTGGCAATGTAATTATGATATATGTCTTGGTATAGTTTTCTTGTGCCTGGGATGACTAAATTTTAGGGACCTCTGGGTTTATGGTTTTAATCAAATTTGTAAATTTTTCCTTGATTATTTTTCCCATGCCCCTCTCACTTTTGAGAACTGTAGTAACAAATTGCTGCTTAAAATTTGTATATGCCTTACTGATTCTCTGTTTTATTTATTCATTTTATTTTCAGCCTTTATTTCATGTATTTTTACTTGTAGTTATTTTCCGTTGCCATGTCTTCAAATTCACCCACCTTTTCTTCTGTACTATCGAAAATTCTGATACTCACATCCTATGTATTTTTAATGTCAGATAGTTCTTTTCATTTCTGTGTTTTATTTCCTTAACATGCTCATGTTTCTTTTATTTTTGGAGCATGATATATATATATATATATATATATATATATGAATATTGTTTTAATATTCTTATATGCTGATTCTTTCATCTGCTTCATTTCTGAGTCTTTTTTTGTATTGGTTTATCTTTTCTCCTAATAGTGGATATATTTTATCTGATTCTTTGCAAGTATGAGCAAATTTTTATTGGATTCTTAACATATGAAGTTTATATTTTTGGATGCTGGATAGTTTTTATATTCTTTTAAATATGTTTGGGTTTTTTCCTTGAGACTCAAAGAAATTATCTGGTAAGCTTTTCCAGGCTTGCACATAAACCTTGTTTTGGGAGATCAGAGCAGTCTTTAGTTTAGGGCTAATTTTTCACCATTACTGAGACAATACAATTCTGAACTCTACCCAGTGCCTGGTGTATCACCAGGTTGTTCCACTGTAACTGACAGTAACAAATTATTACAAGGCCTGTGTGAGATCTTGGGACTATTTCACCTGAACCTTTAGAGTCTTTCTCCAGATACGGTGATTTGATCACATTCATGTGCTGAGCAGAACACAGTAGAAGCCTTAAGGAGAACACTTTGGAGATCTCAAACACTCTCTTTCTGTGAAGCTCTCTTTTCTCCAGTACCCTGCCTTGCAAATTCGGGCCTCCTTTGTTTCCTTGAATTCTCAATACCATCTTTACATTTTGGGGGAATTACTGGGATCTGTTTCAAGTTCACCATCCTGGAAACTCTTGAGGCAGTGAGCTGAGAAAATCATAGGGTTTGCCTCATTTTTTGCTTTCCATAAGTATTACATCTTACATTGCCTGTTGTCCAATATCTGAAAACTATTGTTTTATGTGTTTTGTCCATTTTCAGTTGTTTAAGGTGGGTGCATACATGTAGTCACTGGTCCCTCATCATTAAAAGAAGAAGTTTGAAGGGTCCGAAATCTCTTCATTTTGTGCCATTGTCTCTATTGGTAGTCTGGTGAAATCTATGTATTCTTCTCAGAATGTTCTTATTAAGGTCATATAACCAAAGCACAGGATGACACAGTGAGCCAGCTACCCCGAAACACATTTATCAAGATATTTTTACACAACTGCATTGCTATAATGAACGTACTTCTTCATTGAAACATTTAAAATTCTAACAGCAGGTTTAATAATTACCAAATCTGAAGCAATGTTTAGCATAAATAATATTTCCAGATATCTGTCACAACTGTAAGTGTTATGAAAACATTTGTAATTTCTTTTGATGACAAAATCACAAGAACTGCTAATCCTACTGAGATTTGGATCCTGCATTCATAATTGAAGGAATGTTAAATTTCAGTTAGCAGTTAGTGGAAATGAAGATAGATATTTTTTTTCTTATTCAAGTTCATGCAACCCTGTGTTGTCCACAAATATCATGGAGATCTATAGATCCTATGATAAAAAAATACTGTTATAAGGAAACATCCCAATTTTTTAATTTGGGGGAATTAAGTCATAGTTCATAGGATTTGCTACCTCAAAAATCTTGGTTTCTCGTGCTTGCTGTTAGTTTTATACCTTCATTTTTAGTGAGGTCTTAGAGAACAACAGGATTAAATAAGATCACAGGTAAAGCTCTTATCATTGTGCATGGCACCCAATAAGCCCACAATAACTAGAATAACATTGGCTAATCATCATCATCATCATCATCATCATGGGTGGGGCCACTTTTGGCAGGGGGTGTTGAGTGAGCTGAAGCTTATATAATATGAAGTTCCCATTTAAAAATTTTATTGTTTTTATTTTTTAAAACTATTTTATTGTTGCTCAAGTACAGTTTTCTGCATTCAAAAATCAGTAAAATATTTTCTTTTGCCTACTTTATGATAATGTATGACTATATAAACCCATTAGTAGAGTTTCTTTCAGGACCTTCAAGCCCCCTGGGCAAGTCATGATTCTTGAAACTTAAGCTTCATTCACTTCATAATGAATCTACTTTTAATTGACATTCTTCTCTTTCTCATCTTCATAATTCTTACCAGTTATTCATGACTCCAGAGCAACCTCTTTGTCCTCATTAGGGTGGAGGTCATCGTGTAGGGAGATGAGGAGGGGTGGTATAAACAGGACAGGACCACTCTCAGGTCTGGCCTGGATCTTTGGAGCCCTACACTGAATGTTTGACCCTTGGAGGGATTTATTTTTCATGATCCCAACATTAGGTGCTTTAGAGTGGCCCAGTGACAGGGAACATAGAGAACAGAGAACCCTGCCTGTATTACTCCCTACTCTACTGCCATCACTTAGCAAAGTAGTAGTATATACTGGATGCTCCCTGCAAATGTATCAAAACAATACATGAATGTACCATATTCTGCCCTGTACAATGTGTACTTTTTTGCTCAAATTTTTGAGGGCAAAAGGAGGATGCACATCATACATGGGTAGTACCTGAGATAACTTGTATCTGTTCTTGTGTTTTGTAATTATTTGTTACATAAAATTTGTTGAACCATAATATGTTCGAAAATAAATGCTAAAATTCCTTTATAATACCCCAAAAGTATCTAAGTATAAATAAATAAATATTGAATTAAAAATTAAAATAAACTATAGTTTTCTTGAAAGTTTGGGCCAAAAATGTGGTTGCACATTATACATGACAAAACATGGTAGTTTTGCTTTCTAAGAATCTTTTACATTTACACAATGGAATACTACTTGGCCATTTTTAAAAAACAAGAAAACTTAACCTTTGCAGGAGAGTGAATGGACTGGAGAACATTATGCTAAGGGAAATAAGCCAGTCAGAGAAAGACAAATACCATATAATTTCACTCATATGTATAATCTAATGAACAAACTGAAGTAACAAGCAAAATAAAGACAGACTGATAGATAGAGAGGATGACAGCTCTGGGGGTTAGGGTTGGAGGGATGGAGGAATCAAGTAGAAAAAGAAAAGAAAAAGAAAAGAGAAAGAACTCATGGACAACTGTGGTGATTGTGGGGAGGAGGGGTATGGATAGAAGTGGAGGATGTTATGGGGGGATAAATGGTAATGGAAAAAATACAAAAGGAAAAATAAAAATAAATAAAAGAATTATAGTGAAAAGAATAATACTGAACCCAGAAAATGCTGCAAATTTTTAAATTTTAATTATTGAGTCAAATATTTTCTTATCCTGGGGTGTAAAAAAGGATGTATTGAGGAGAGCAGGGAAGGCCAAATGCTCCACCAACTACTGTCATCCTTCTTCCAGCTGAGGAGTTTGTAGGAAATTAATGATGATGATGATGATGACAATAATTATAACAACTAATATTTACTGAGTGCTTTCTATATATGCTGGGCTGTGGGCTGTCTTTTTAACTATATCATCTCCGTCAGTCCTTACACAATCCACATTATTATCATCATTCCCATTTCACAGATTGGGCAATTGATGCTCATAAGATCCAGAAAATACGTTCAGTGCCACAGAGTAGTGCAGCCAAGATTCAAATTTAGGCATTCTGACTCCAGAGCTTGGGTTCAAAACCATTTAGGCAGCATATCATCCTGTGGTAGTAGGAATAAAATTCAGGTGTGATTTATTCAGCATATGCATTTTAAAAGGGCCACTGTATAGTTAAAAAAAAACCTTCAGCAATCAAAAATATAAATAAAAGGGTGGCATATTAGATGGTTGAGGTGAATAAAAATCATATTTATAATCCTCAGCATGTTCTGTGTGTGAATAATAGAATAAGTCTCTGTGCGTGTATGTGTGTGTATACAGGATTGGTGAACTCTCTGTGTGAAGGCATCCTCAAAGCTCCATCTCAAAATAGTTCATTGCATTCTTTCTGGATAGTCTTCATGGACAGAGATCTATCTATTGCCCTAGAGATTTGCTTAGCAAAAGGTGTTCAATACACATTTATGGCCAGAAAACATCGAAATGACAGGCTGCAAGGGAAATTAAGCCACATTCAGGAAAAAAACTTGCTTTACTGTAAGGATTATTAATGGGTAATAACTTGGTTACAAAAACTAGGCTGTAAGGGTTTTTTTTAGAACATTTTATTGATTATGCTATTACGGTTGTCCCATTTTTTTCTCCTCTTTATCCCCCTCCACCCTGCAACCCTCCCCCTTCCAGCATCCCCCCTTAGTTCATGTCCCTGTAGACTATAAGTTCTTAAAGTGTATTCTAAAAGCCTAAAAAGGAAGGAATTCACAGCCTTTGATTCACATTTTAATCTATTAGCACAGATCCTAGTACACCAGGTCAGTCTGTAAAAAGTTCAACCACTGTTAATATAATAAGAATGGTTTGCACAACATTGATGTAACCTGGCAGCCACAGAGAGTGGACTGGAATGCACATGTGTGAACAATGACGACTTCACTATACTAGTCAGTGGGGGCAGTAGATGCCATTGGGTGAGCATGTGCACTGTGTGACTGTCACATTCAAAATGACTGAGTAAGTACAGCAAAGAATCTGCATCAAATTTTATGTTAAGCTTGAACATTCATTCCTCTGTAGAAACTCTTTTGATGATTCGGAAGGCTGCAGCTATGGGCGACTGGTGCTTGGCAGCCTCATTATAACAACACATCAGCTCATGCATCACGTCTCATGCAGAGTGTTTTGATGAAATATCAAATCACCCAGGTGACTCAGCTCCCCTAAAGCCCAAATTTGTTGCCCTGCAGCTTCTGGATTTTCCCTAAAGTAAAATTACCTTTGAACAGGAGATTTCAGACCATCAATGAGATTCAGGAAAATACAACAGGCAACTGATGGGGATTGGGAGAACTGTGTGAGGTCCCAAGGTGCCCACTTTGAAGGGGACTGAGGCATCATTGTCCTATGTGCAATGTTTCTTGTATAGTGTATCTTCCTCAATAAATGTCTTTATTTTTCATATTACATGGCTGGATACTTTCTGGATAGACCTGTACAACCATCAGGCTACCTGTAAATGCTCACTAAGTGCATGATAAATCTGCAATGTTTTAAACTATATATTCTCCACTGATTGCACCACAGGTCTTGCAGTACTGAGAGCACTAGTTCAGTAGCAGCCTGCTCTTGCTCATTTGTTTCTCAGTCCTATGAAGCAGTGGTTGCCACAATTACTGGGATGTCAGATACTTCTGGCTGAAGAGATCATCAATAGGGAATGAGCTTTGTAAAGAGCATTGCTTTCTGAGCCTCATCAGATAAGGGCTCCCATTTCCAACAGTCTTTTGCTTGGGATCACTCCACCTTTCTGCTTCACCTGCAACAGCTTCCAAGCCCATGCATGTCACATCAGAAGTTCTGGCCACAGGATGGGACTTGCATAGGCTCTCGATCCCCCGCCTACCCCATCTTTTTGAAAAAGAGTTCTCAGAAGTACTTCTTGTGATAGAGCAAGATGTTTTGAAATAGATCAAACCAGTGACATTTGATTCTGCCTCTTTGTGGCGTGGGACTATTTGTTTTAGTTCATGGAATGAAACTGAAAACTGGTAGACGTGCTATTACTACTTAAAGCTGGACTCTTCTCTGAATGTGAACTACAGACAGACCCTAAGTACCATTTCCAGCTTTAGTTTCTCAGTGGGATACAAAGCTTTTGTGCACATAATGAACTCAGACATTCTAATAGCTGATTTGTACCCTTCAGGCCTCTGTTGTCATAACCTCGACCGGCTCACTGTGGGTTATTAGGTGGAGCTGAGCACTGTTGATGTACTTGTTTTATATCTGTTCCTAAAGCAATAGAAATTGTCACCTCCGTTTAGAACACATTTGTTGAAATGGTGTTTTTTTCTAAAGGGCACTTAAGTCATTTTTATTTAAAAGAAATTAATTAAATTTATCTTTCTCATTTGCCTTAACATGACCTTTTGAGAACTTGTAAATTAAATTTTCTCCTAATATTTTACTTTCTAACTTGGTAAACATTTGACACTGTTTTAGATTCTGAACAAAGTTGAAAAAGCACAGGTTTCTTTTCAGGATCACTTCAGCTTTGAAACAAGAAATGATAATGACTCTGGAACTCTTTGTTTTTAAGTAAATTACAAACGAGAGGGTAAAGATGAATGTGGAAAATAATGAGATCATAAAAATAACAACTAAAATCAACTAAAAACACCCATGAGGGTGATTTCAACTGTAAATATACTCATTTAAGAATATAAAATGCTCCTATTACCATTTAATATACATTATTTGGTGTTGATAAACATAATAAATTACTGAACAGAAATTAAAATACCCATTCTTGAGCAGGCTGGATTAAAACTTCTACTAATGGTAATAACACAAAGTAAAGGTCTCCAAATATGCTAGAATAAAGAAATAGGTCAAAGAGAATTTGCTACGTATAGCTTAAAATACTTTTCCATGCTTGATCACATAATCATGTAATAAAAGTATTTCAGGAGTTTTAAGTAATATTTTAAAAACATTAAAATTTTTTCCTTTTAAAGTACAATAGTGGAGATTCCTTTTTGTTAAAATGTCAACTTTTTAAAATAAAAGAAATATTTTTACTGTAAGGTAATTATATCCTATAAAAATAATTGCATGGAGTTTTATAATTTGTGGAGGTCTCTCAACATATGTCTTCTAAAAAGGTTGGTATGACAAACATTTCTTTATCTCCATTTAAAGGTATAAAATGGAAGTGATTTGCCCAAATCACACAGATTAAGTGTCAAATCTGGGACTTGAACACAGGCCATCTGACTTCGAATCTGCTTTTTGGTTTATCGAGAAACATACCCTTCCTCAATTCCTGCCAAAGCACTGGAGACACTTTTCTATGTGATTTAGCAACACTGAAGCACTCTCGTTTTTCATTTTCCCCATGTTACTACCACTGACGGCTACTTCTTTAACGTAGTAGTTGCTTCTGTGGTGAAATCAGAGACGAGTGAGAAGAGCAAGTCGTGGGCCAAGCCTTAACCTGAGAGGCCAGTCGGGGCGCAGGCCAGGGAAGCATGAAGTCACAGAATACACCCGAGGCAAGAGCGCCGGTTCTAAGCACAAGCGGCCTTCACAAAAAGAAGCGATCATACCACCTCACACCAGTCAGAATGGCCATCATCAACAAAGCAACAGATAACTGTTGGAGGGGATGTGGAGAAAAGGGAACCCTACTGCACTGTTGGTGGGAATGCAGACTGGTGCAGCCACTGTGGAAAACAGTATGGAACTTCCTCAGAAAAATGAAAATGGAATTGCCTTTTGACCCAGCAATTCCACTACTGGGA
>PVJI01014917.1:0-42700 GCA_004026765.1 Micronycteris hirsuta
TACATCCAAGAATACTCTATCCAGCAAAGTTTTCATTTAGAATGGAAGGGCAGATACAGTGCTTCTCAGATAAGGTCAAGTTCAAGAAGTTCATCACCACCCAGCCTTTATTGTATGAAATGTTAAAGGGAGTTATATAAGGTATGGAGGAACATCAACAGGGGAGTGGTTGGGGGAGAGGGTGGGAATGGGACACAGAGCAGGTAGCATAAATGGTAGGTAGACAACAGACAGGGGGAGGTTAAGAATAGTATAGGAAGTGCAGAAGCAGAAGGACTTATGTGTATGACCTATGGACAAAACTAAAGGGTGGGGAAAGGGGGGTTAAGGGGGTGGGGGGCAAGAAGGGGGGAAATGGGACAATTGTAACAGGATAATCAATAAAATATAGTTAAAAATAAAAAGAATAAAAAAAAATTTTAGACTTCCCTTACTGGTGTGGTCAGTTGGTTTGGCATTGTGCCGCAAACCAAAAGGTCACTGGTTCGATTCCCAGTCAGGGCGTATGCCTAGGTTGTGGGTTTGGTCCCTGGATGGGGCACCTACAATAAGCAACTGATCAATGTTTCTCTCTCACATCGATGTTTCTCTCCCTCTCTTTCTCTCTCCCTTCCCCTCTATCTAAAAAAATAAATAAAATCTTATTTTTTTTAAAGATTTTATTTACTTATTTTTAGAGAGGGCAAGGGAGGGAGAAAGAGAGGGGGAGAAACATCGATGTGTGGTTGCCTCCCACGTGCCTCTGACTGGAGACCTGGCCCACAACCCAGGCATGTGCCCTGTCAGGGAATCAAACTGGTGACCCTTTGTTTTGCAGGCCAGAGCTCAATCCACTGAGCCACGTTAGGAAGGGCAAATAAATAAAATCTTAAAATTTTTTTTTTAAAGTTTTTTTTTTTAAAGATTTTATTTTTTATTTATTTTTAGAGAGAGGGGAAGGGAAGGAGACAGAGAGGGAGACAAACAGCAATGTATGGTTGCCTCTCACATGGCCCTCACGGGGACCTGGCCCGCAACCCAGGCATGTGCCCTGACGGGGAATCGAACCGGGACTCTTTGGTTCCCAGCCCGCGCTCAATCCACTGAGCTACACCAGCCAGGGCAAAATCTTAAAAATTTTTAGATCAAGTGAATTTGTTATCTATTCCGTATATATAATAATCTTGTCCTAAGACATTTCCTCCTGTAAAGTCAGAGCAAAAACACACTAAAGAATGATGTTTGTTTTTTACAAGCAAAATAACTCAATGCACAAAGTGAAGAATTGATGCAATATTATAGCTTTCAAAGCCAAGAAAGAAACTATATCTTTAATTCTCCATATATCTTAGCTCTGCATTTTGTTTTGTTTGAGCTAAATTTTATTGTCTTAGTTTTTCACTGCTCATTTCTGCCTTTCTGGTACCACCAAACTGATAAATTACGGTTAACTCAGTTTTACTTAAATTCTGTTTAACATCTGATTTTGAGTCATAGAAGTGTAAAATTGGAAGGAAACTTAAAAATTAATATTCAACTATTGCTTAGGTCATGAATGAGGACACTTAGGCCCTCAAGTAAGTCGTCACAGCAAGAGATACTGCAACAAGCCTTTTAGAGTGCAGTGGGGTGTGCCTGCTTTCCTGGTGTGGGGTCTGTCTTTTTGTATTTGTATGTTTTTTTATATTTTTTTAAAAAACTGTTTATTTATTTTTAGAGAAAGGGGAAGGAAAGGCGAAAGAGAAGGAGAGAAATATCAATGTGTGGTTGCCTCTCACGTGCCCCCTACCAGGGATCTGGCCCACAACCCAGGCATGTGCCCTGACTGGGAATCGAACCAGTGACCCTTTGGTTTGCAACCTGTGCTCAATCCACTGAGCTACACCAGCCAGGGCTGTTTTTTAATTTTTAAAGCAAGTGTCGAAGATAAATGAGAATATCTACTGCATTATATAGCCAGTGGCAGCCATTGTTCTTGCCTTGTGCTACCCTTAGGGTTGGAGTAAGTACTTTATGTCTCAAAAAGAAAACCTATTCTACAAGGCACCAGAGGGAAGATTTTGTAGAGAAAATGGATTGGAGGGTTACATCATAAAACATACCGTAAAATTTAATAAAAATCCCCATTAACCAGTTCTGTTCTTTCCCCAAGTTCATTTCTGGATACCAGATACCTTCTAGCTGGTTTTTCAGGCCATCTATCCTGTTACAATTAGCTTTACAGTCATTGAGATCTTCTCTCCAAACTCCTAAATTTGTCCTTTTTCTCCTACAGAGCAATTAAACTCCCTCTGTTCTTTCAACTTTGCATCTTCACATCGGAAACCCTGTTAATCTAATAATGCACTTTATTCAAAGAAAGCAAGTAATAAAATTTAAAATCTACTTGTTTTAAGATGGAAATTTGTCCTGTCACATTACAAGAAAGCAATAAATAAACACAGAATCCAGGTTTATGCAGTTGAGGACATTTGATGTCACAAAACCCCCAAATATTAGAGGTTTAAAAGCCCTGATTCAAGAGGTGAAGAAACTGAGACCTAGAATAAGACCCACGGGAGACTATTAGTTATCCTCCAAAATCGGTTTCCCCGTCTTTCACAGCAATAGGTTTATAGCTTGGTACGGCCACTAAATTCTTACCGATGGAATGGGAGCAGAAGTCATTTGTGCAGCTTCCAGATCACTTGCTTAAGAGGAAGTTGCTTAGTTTTCACTTCCTCTCTTTCCCCCTTCTCTTGAACAGAAATCAGACTTAATAATGACACAACTCGGACCATTCAGACAAAAACAATGCGCTAGCATCTTGCTAATTTAAGAGTAGTCCATGGGCTAGTAGCATCAGCATCAGAACTTCTCAGAAAGAACTTGCTAAAATGGCCCCACCCCGGACTGCTTAACAAAGTACCCATGCGATTTGCAGTTATATCAAAGACTGAAAGAACCACAGAGCAGCCCCCAACCTTTTTGGTACCAGGGACCAGTTTCATGGAAGACAATTTTTCCACAGACCAGGATGGGGGAGATGATTTCGGGATGATTCAATCAAGTACATTGTATTCAAGCTCATCTTCTGTTTTGTGGCTCAGCTACCAGTACCCCTACATGGAGTCACAAGATTGAAGGAATTTGGGTCCCTGATTGTCAGAAGCTGAAGTTACCCTGATAGCCACCTTCTACCTGCCCATTCCTCCTGCAGGTTTTTTATTGTGGTAAAATACACAAAACATAAAATTTACCATCTTAACTTTTTCTTTTTTTTTATTTGTTGACTTTAGAGAGATTAGAAGGGAGAGAGAGAGAAAAAAACCCCATCAATTTTCCTGGTTGATGTGGCTCTGTGGATTGAGCACTGGCCTGCGAACCAAAGGGTCACAGGTTTGATTCTCAGTCAGGGCACTTGCCTGAGTCTGGGCCTGGTCCCCAGTAGCCGGCGTGTGAGAGGCAACCACACATTGCTGTTTCTCTTCCTCTCTTTCTCCCTTCCTTTCCCTCTGTCTAAAAATAAATAAATAAAATCTAATAACAAAAACAAACAAACAAAAAACCCCACATCACTTTGTTGTTCTACTTATTTATGCATTCATTCATTGGTTGTTCCCTATTTCTGCCCAGACTGGGATTGAATTTGCCAACCCCAGTGCATCGCAACTATGCTCCAATCAACTGAGCTACCTGACCAGGGTCATCTTAATTATTTTGCTTCCCAGTCCGATGCCCAATCCACTGAGCCACACCAGCCAGAGCTGATCTTAACTACTTTTAAGGGAACAGTTTGGTGTTATTAAGTACATTCATATTGTTATGCAACCATCACCACCATCCATTTCCAGAACGCTTTTCACCTTGCAAAACTGAAATTCTAGACCCATTAAACAATACCTCAGGGGTTTTCAACTGATGTGCTGCAAGAATTTTTAAAACATGCAATACCTGACTATTTAGTCAGGGCACTGACTACTTTTCCCTTAGATTGTCAAATTAAAAAAATGACAACAGCCAACACAATAGCCATTTGGTATGAATGAATCAAAATTATGCCTATTCTTTTGTCAGGTCAGCAAAAAATATATATTTTTTGGTGTGCCACAGAATTTTCATAATTAGTTTATGTGTGCCATGAGATAAAAAAAGGTTGAAAATCACTACAATTCTCTTCTCCCAACTCCTGATAAACACCATTCTACTTTTTGCTGGATCCACCTACTTTGGAGCTAGAGAAAAAGAGGGAGAGAAGGAGGGAGGGACAAAGGAAGGGGGAGCGGGAGGCAGGGAAGGGAGAGAGAGAGAGAGAGAGAAAACAAACCTCTAACTTATTTAAGCCATTGTGTTTTGGGGTGGACTGCTCAGATTCCCTTCCTTTAGAACTGAAACACTTATTTTCTCAGCTGGTAAGATTATTGGCAGATGACGGCCTTGACTGAGCCCCTGTCTCCAGAAATTGCCCTTGACTGAAGAGAGATAACTCACCCAAAGTCTTTCCGGGGACAGCCATTTTAAATCCAGTGGATGCAGGGGTCAGTGCAAGTACTTCCCCAGTTTGGAATGACGCTAAAGAATCATTCCAACTACAAAGCTTTCCATGAGTTATTGTGATTGCACTATGCTTCAACTTTTCCCTCTACCTAATTCTGCCTCCTTTACTCTTCCACATGGTTAATCTCTGGAAGACTCCAGAATAAACCCTGATTTGGTATCCTCAGCCTAAGGATAAGAGCTATCATAGTGAAGAAGGACATGATTCTAAAACTACCAGTCAAAATAGTAAATAAAAAAATATCATCACATTCTGGGGGTAATGGCCTCATAATATTGTTGGCCTCATAAGACCACTCTTTTGAAACTAAAAGAGTGCAGTGGTGGTGGTCACAGGCTCTCCATTTCTAAGAACTGCCAAAACATCTTCTGAAGTAGCTGTGCCATTTTGCATTCCCACCAGCAAGGTTTAAGAGTATCAGCTTATCACATGTTTTTGTTTGTTTTTTAGCCTTTCGAATGGAGGGCATAGCTATCTCTCATCATGGTTTTACATTGCTTTCCTTAAAGATTAATGATGTTGAGCATCTTTGCATGAGCTTATTTTCCAACTGTATATCTTCTTTGGTAAAATATCTATGTAACTCCTTTGCCCATTTTTTAATTGGATTGTTTATTTATTTAACTAAGTTTTAAGATTTCTTTGTGTCTTTTAGATACAAGTTCTTTTTTAAAAAAAAAAGATTTTATTTGTTTATTTTTAGAGACCAAAAGGAGAGAGAGGGAAACATCAATGTGTGGTTGCCTCTCACACGCCCTCTACTGGGGAGGTGGTGCAACCCAGGCATGTGCCCTAGACTGGGAATCAAACTAGGGACGCTTCGGTTCGCAGGCCAGCACTCAATCTACTGAGCTACACCAGCCAGGGTTGGATAAAAGTTCTTTATCAGCTATGTATTTTGCAAATATTTTCTCCAAGTTTGTGGCTTGTTGTTTCACTCTTTAACGGTTGTCTTTTGCAGAGCAGAAATTTTTTATTTAATTTATTTAAAGATTTTTATTTATTTATTTTTAGAGAGAGGGGAAGAGAGGGAGAAAGAGAGCAAAAGAAATATAATGTGTGGTTGCTTCTTGTGCGCCCCCCTCCTGGGAACCTGGCCTGCAACCCATGCATGTGCCCTGACTGGCAATTGAACTGGCAACACTTTGGTTTGCAGGTGGGTGCCCAGTCCATTGACCCACAACAGCCAGGACAAGCAATTTTTAATTTTAACAAAATCAAACTTGACTTATATATTTTATGGATCATGGGTTTAGTGTTGTATCTAAAAACTCATTGCCAAACCAAAGCCACCTAGAAATTAGGAAAGCTTTCTTCTAGAAATTTTATAGTTTTGCATTTTAGATTTAGTTCTGTGACTTATTTTGAATTAATTTTTGTGAAAAGTGTAATGTCTGTGTCTGGATTCATTTATTTTATTTTATTTTTAATTATATTTTATTGGTTATACTATTGCAATTGTCTTGATTTTCCCATTTCACCTCCCTCCACCTAGCACTTCCCACTCCCTCAGGCAATCTCCACACCATTGTTCATGTCCATGGGTTATGCCTATAAATTTCTTTGGCTACTCTATTTCCTATACTGCACTTTACATCCCCATGACTCTTCTGTAACTACCTATTTGTATTAATCCTTTCATCTCTTCACCCATTCTCTACCTCCCCACTCCCATCTAGCAACTTTCTGGTAATTAGCTTCTTTTCTCTCACTTTTAAGAGTCTCTCTTTATCTTTAATCTTTTGCCTTTTAATAATGGTGTGTCTTGGAGTGGACCTCTTTGCATCCGTTATAATTGGGACTCTGTACTTCCTGGACCTGCATGTCTATTTCCTTCGCTAAATTAGGGAAATTTTCTTTCACTATTTTTTCAAATACATATCCAATTTCTTGCTCTTTCTCTTTTCATTCCGGTACTTCTAGGAAGTGAATGTTGGACCTCTTAAAATTGTCCCAGAGGCCGTTTATACTATCCTCATTTTTTGGATTATTTTTTCTTCTTTTTCTGCGTGGTTGTTTTCTGCTTCCTTATGTTCCAAATCATTGGTTTAATTCTCAGGTTCATCCACTCCACTGTTGTTTCCCTGTAAATTGTTCTTTATTTCAATTAGTGTATCCTTCATTTATGACTGGGTCTTTTTTATGCTACTGAGGTCCTCACTAAATTCCTTGAGCATCCTTATTACCAGTGTTTTGAATTCTATATCTGATAGACTGCTTATCTCCATTTTGTTTAGCTCTTTTTCTGGAGTTTTGATCTGTTCTTTCATTTGGGCCATATTTATTTGTCTCCTGGTTTTGGCAGCCTCCCTGTGTTTGTTTTTGTGTATTAGTAGAACTGCTTTGACTCCATGTCTTGGTAGTGTGGCCTAATGTAGTAGGTGTCCTCTAGGGTCCAATGGCACTGCTTTATCACCCAAGCTGGGTACTCGAGGTGTGCCCTTTGTGTGGGCTGAGTACACCCTCCTCTTATAGTTGAGACTAGGTTGCTGTTGGTAGATCAATGGGAGGAATTTACCCAGGCCAGTCAGCTGCAAGGACTGGCTGTGACCACTGACCACCAACCTCCGCCCTCCCTGGAGGATCAGCTGTGTAGGGGCAGGGTGGTGGTGCACTGGACGTGGTCTGTAGCTGTCCCCTGGGTTCATTGGCCCTGGAGTTTCCCAGGTAGTGTAGGCCAGGGTCAGACCCCACCTGTGTTTTGTCTGGGGACATCCTGCCTGACCTGTAAAGCAATCTGAGATGGCTGCTATTTGTGTGGGGCTTGGAGATTCCCAGGTGAAGCCAAATTGTTCTAATCTGGCTGCTGCTCTGGCTCACTGAAGCCAGCTCTTGCTTGTTTGATAGGATTTAGGAGCCAAGACCAGTCATTCTTATGGAAAAGCAACTTGAGCTTCTGTGGATCTTTAAGGTGGGTCACACAGTGTTAGACAGGTTGATGGAGTCTCAGATATGGCACCAGCCTACTGGCTCTGTGGGGGCAGAGCTCAGCAAAGGGAAAATGGCCTTTGCTTGCCCCAATACCAGACATTTCAGTGTCTCTCTGTGTACCACTGGTGTCCTTCAAACTGCCATCCTGGTGCTGGAGCTCAGAGGGAGCAAGTCTGAGTAGACAAGTCTGAGTAGACGAGTCTGTGTGTGGGCTCCCCAAGAGGGACTGCTTGGGGCTCCAGCAGCCTCCTCCACCAAGTCAACCCCTGCTGGTTTTTGCAGACAGAAGTTGTGGGGACTTATCTTCCTAGCACTGGAATCCTGGGCTGGGAGGCCTGGTGTGGGCCTGGGACTCCTTGCTCCCAAGATATCCCTCTGAACTTTTATCCATATAGCTTTGGGGCCAGCCTGTTCCATGTCTGCACCTCTCCTACCAGTCTGGATGGATGTTGTTTCTTTCATTCCATAGTTGTCAGACTTCCATTCAACTTGATTTCTGACATTCCTGAGTTATGGTTGTTCCGTATTTTAGTTGTAGTTTTGATGTGGTTGTGCGAAGATGCGAGCCATGTCTGCTTATGTGGCTGTCTTGACCAGAATTATATTCATTTTTTTTTGCATCTGATCACCCAATTGTCTCAGCACAAACTTGTTCCAAAGACTATTCTTTCTCTATTGAATTGCTTTTGCTTCTTTGCCAGTGAGGTTGGCTATATCTGTGTGGGTCTAATCTTGGATCTCTGTTCTGTCCCATTGATCTATGTGTCACAAAGCCTCTTTCTCAGTTAGCCAGCCATAGCATTGTAGCTAATACTCACTGAATGTTTATCCTATGTTTTGCACTTTTCTGTGATCCCTATATCCCAAGAGAGAAAAGTAAGGAACAGCTGGTTAATAACTTGTCTAAGGTTACATGGCAAGTGACAGAGCTGGGCCATGAACTCAGAGTGTCTACTTTCCAAACAAAGCTCATGCTCTTAAATCATTATGTGGTATTGCCTCCCCATATTCAGGGGTCAAGTCAGTGGCAAAAAACAAGTCTGAGACTTGGGTTTCCTGAATGCCAGTTTAGCGCTCCCTTCATTCATTCTCTGCACTGTATTTCCCTAGTTCTGGGTAAAGTTCTGCTTATTCTCCAATAAAGGTTGTGCCCTCCATCTCACGTAGTGGTAGGGAGTCTCCAGCACTTACTACCAGTGTGTCATTGAGGGTATTATCACACTCTGAGTTTTAGTCTCTGTATGTAAATAGGAGTAATAATAGTACCTGTTTCATAAGGTTGATATAAAGATAAAACGGGATAACATTTGAAATGTGACATAAAACCTAGCACATAATAAGCCTCAATAATGTTAGCTGGCATTATCATGATTTCTGCCTGGCTTCTGGAGCTCTAAGGAGTTTCTCTCTTTGCCGTCCCTTATCCTCAGCTTTAGCTTCCCATTCAGTCCAGGGAAACCTGACTCCTGAGAATTCATTTTAATCTGGTTACTCAAGTTCAAAACATTGACTGGCAGATGGATGGGAGAACACTGTGATTTGCCCTGGTATATACCACACAGGGATTCCCTTGAGTCTCATCGGCACGTACACAAAGCAACTGCAGACATGACTACACAAGACAGAGGACCGTTCATTTGCACCTCAAGTATCATTACCACTATGTTAGCAGGAAGGCAGTTTTTCTTTGAAGGCAGTAGTTCTAATAGGGCTATCCTTCTTTCACAAACACAAATACTTCATAACATCTACTTTATTATTCTGAAATGAAATTCACTGTTACAATAACCCATTCACACATCTAATTTTAAAAAACTATCAAGGTCCTCACTTGAATATAAAAGAAAAATGAAGGGAAAGCATTTTATACTAAAATATGTATTTCAATATATCAATGCTTAGGCATGACTACATTATGAGATCATAAAGCAGTTGGATGTTTTTACGGGTACACTCATGCCTAGAAGTATACCTGTAACGGCTACCAATTCAGAGTGCTGCAATTGTGTTGAACTAGTGACTTGAGCACCATGAGTACCGTGGCTGTCACTGATTTCCGAAATGGTGAAAGATTCTTCGTAAAATTCTTAACGAAACAAAACTTGGCCTTCCCACATTAACCTACAAGGTGTGTTTCAGAAAGTCCAGTGTGTGTTAGCGTTTGTGTGCATATGGAAAATGAGGGTAGCTTGTAGACTCAGGCCATTATAAATAGGTGTTTCACTGATATGTCTGGAGAGACATCAAAAGTTGTGAGGGACTCGGTAATTCTTTGGAGTCTCTGGCAACTGTCCATTAAATCTCAGCAGTGTTTCTCATTAGGACATCTAAACATGCTCCCACAGAAGCCAAAATGCCCCTGGAGAAGTTCCACCTGCTTCGAGAATCACAGCTTTAAAGAAAATGTTGTTATATCAAGGCAGGGGAACTCAAAACTTCCCAGAAATATTTTCTTCAACATAATGATTATTTCACACCACCACCATTTTCTAAATGAGGAAACAAGCTCATCAAGATTAAGTCACTTGTGCCAGGTCACACAGCCATTAGGTATCAGATTTGAATAGTTCCAGCTCTTGGCCTTACCCCACCCTGCTCATTATATCCTTCCACTGGGAATGCATTGGAAAATTTCACATCTCTGGCTCAGGGCCCAACAATGAAATTGCTAGAACTTTAGCCCCCCGCCCTATCCTCCATTCCCTAGAAATCCCCTAAATTCGGGTTCCAGGGACTCTGCTCAGGTTCCTTGCTGGTAGTACTTGCCTTTCCTCTGCCCCTCTCTAAAGACCCCTGCCACCCTCCCTGTCTTCTTTCCATGGCTACTGGCTGCTGTTCAGGTTTTCTCACAGAGTGGCCTGGCTGAGGGGGCAGAAGTAACCCCTTGGGGTGACTCTGCTTCCAGTTTCCTACAAGACTTCAAGGGGACAGCAGCTATTTTGTTTGATTTGGTCTTTTTTTTTTTTTTTTTTTTTTTTTTTTTTTTTTTTTTTTTTTTTTTTTTTTTTTTTTTTTTTTTTTTTTTTTTTTACAAAGTATAAGAGAAAGTTTCTTTAGAAAGCTACAGAGGTAGTAAAAGTGAGCCAGCTGGGCTGTGTAAGCTCAGGAAACGAGTTATAGAGGCAGAAGAAGGGCTCTTGGAGCTTAAAGAGAAAGGCAAAGGTAATGTACCTGGGGAAGAGAGAGAAGGGAAAAGTGTTTCCAAGGGGGAGAACACCTTATTTGGTCTTTATTCCAGGTCACTGTCTCTGGAAATCTGACATGGACACCTGGGGCTGGCCTGGGAGGCTGTCACCCCTTAATGCGGACTCCGACTAGCAGGCTCTGTGGTGTTGTGGATGCGATGAACAAATTCACATGGACTGCAGAAGTCCTGTGGAGAAGAGGGATGGCATGGCTGCTCTCTGACTGACAGAGCACCCTGACCCTTGCCTGGACAGGCTTTTACTGCTTTTCTGGGAGCATTACATCAAGAAAGGTCCCCATTCATTATGCACAGGTTTGCTTTAGGTGATTATGTTTTACAGATAACAAAGAAAAGAATGTTGCAAATGCAAGGGAAAAAGTGGTTGAACTCATCACACTCCATCCTTGGGAGGTTTAGCATAGACTTTAGGAAGTTACTTCAAAGATATGCAGTGAACATTTGCTGCCTTAACTCAGGGTGAGGGAATTTAAGCAAAAGCAAGCCTCAAAGCAGCCTGGGTACAATGCAGGCCTGGTTCCCCATGGGAAAGCCAATCTGTGGGCCTGGGTCCTGTGTGCTGCCTTGTGCCTGTCTGTTTTCTGAACCAGGGCTGAGCTACATTCACCACTGCCACATGGACCTGTTCTCTATAACTCCTCACTCAAGGACACTCATAGTGTCCTTCCCTTCCATATTCCAACCATGCTACTATACTCTTACCTCTCCAAGTGAGTCCTTGTTCCAATCACTTGACTGTATGGGAGTTCAAAAGGGGGAGGGGCAGGGCATTATTCAGTAACTCCCTAAAGGAAATTCTAGCTCTCTTAGCCTAATATTAGCCTCATGCTTCTTCAACTGGAGTTGGCTGGCTACTTAGAAGTCATATCCCTTGAAATATGGAGCAGTGTGATAGAGAAGCAACAGGGTAAACAGGGAGTATCTCCTGGGACCCTCAACTTTTCTGAACGGTGATTTTAAAATATCTTAATTTTATAACAAATGTGGAGGTTTCATGGAATAGAATTCAAAATATTCATGAATGTTTTGGATAAAGCTTGTGACCTAGAGAGATTCCTAGTTCTTGATGTTCTTGTACTTTCCCCTCCTCTACCCCACTGTCAGACCATCAGAACTATGAGTTCATTTTCCTCTGTCTCAGAGATAAAAACTGGGGCAGTACTGGTTTAAGATATCTTTTATATGGTAATCAAGTGTTTATATTAACAAGCTACTGATCTCCCCAACTCCTCTATTCCCACCCCAAACATGTGCATCCTAGGAAGATGCTTTGCTTTACCACTCATTTGAGGGTGCCTTGCTATGCACTGGAGGGAAGGGCCTGACCTTATTTCATATTTATATCACACTGGAACCAAATGCAGTGCTGGTATTTAGTATGTGTTAAATAAACATATGAATGAATGAATAAAATACTTTTTTGAGGTCTGAAATCAAAAGCTCTACCTCACCATTTAGTTAAATGCTAATTAAAATAAGGGATGCCAATCACCACCATTTCATTTGACAGAAATTTTGAGAGGATAAAACACAGTGTGAGGATAGTAGAGGCCGTTCTGCCATGAAAAGTGCTTGGTGCTCTGATAGCACTCTGCAGCCCTCAGCTGTCCACAGTGGGGAGGAAGAACAGCATGTTTATATTCATAGTGAGACTCTACATTGGTACTGCATTGCTGAGAGGCAATTTGGCAATAATATATTCATGCTCTTGACTCAAAAATTTATCCTAGAGAAGTGATAAGATATACATAGAAACATTTGTTGATGGCAGGATTCTTTATAATGAGAAAACTTGGAAATAATCAAGTATACAAAGTATGGTATGAGTTAAATTAATTGTGGTATATCCACACAATAAGTTACTATAGCATCATTAAATATTACCTTCCAAGAATATTTAATGACATGGAAAAAGATTCCATAATGTGCAAAATAAGATAGTAACTGCAAACATTGCTGATATTTTATTTATTTATTTATTTATTTATTTATTTTAGAGAGAGTGAGAGAGAAAGGCAGACAGACAGACATTGATTTGTTGTTCCTTTTATTTATGCATTCATTGGTTGACTCCTATATGTACTCTAACCGGGGATCAAACCCACAATCTTGACATATAGATATACTGGTCTAACCAACTGAGCTTCTGGACAGGACTGCTGAAAGAAATTTTAAAAGACAGAAATAAATAGAAAAACATCCTGTGTTCATAGATTGTAAGATGTAATACTGTTAACATGTTAATACTACCAAATTGATTTATAGATTTAATTCAATCTCTTTTAAAATCTCAATGGCATTTTTTGCAGAAATAGAAAAAAACACCCAAAAATTCATATATAATCTCAAGGGACTCCAAATAGTGAAAACAGTCTTGATAATGAAAAATAAAGTTGGACTTTTCACACTTCCTGACTTCAAAACTTATTATGAAGCTACAGTAATCAAAACAGTGTGGTACTGGCATAAAGACAGACATCTAGACCAATAGAATAGAATAGAGAGTCCAGAAATAAATCCTATCGTATACAGTCAAATGATTTTCAACAAGGGTGCCAACGCCATTAAATGGAATGGAATAATTTCATAGTGATATATGAAACCAAAAGCACAGGCAACAAAAATAAAAAATAAATTGGACTGTATCAAAATTAAAAACTTCTATGAATCAAAGGACACAATCAATAGTGTATCCAGTATATACAGGATCTGGCACAAATAACACCCCTTTTTATTACAAAATATTTTATTACAAAATCATAAGCATGTCATTCTGTAACAATGTCACACTCAAGCACACCATATAACATTTTACATGAAATGTTCAAATTAAAACTACAAATTTTTACACCCATATTATTACCCTACCAACCACTATCTAGCAGGTGTTACTTCTGCCAGACCCTGTATGTAGAACTCCTACAACTCAACAACAACCAGAAAACCAAATAACTCAATTAAAAAATGGGCAAAGGAGTTGAATGGATATTTGTCCAAGGAAGATGTACAAATAACCAACAATCACATTAATAGATGTCTAACATGACTAATTACCAGGAAAATGCAAATCAATGCCACAGTAAGCTAGCACCTCACACTTACTGGGATGGGGGGGAGAGAGAGGGAGGAAGGAAGGAAGGAAGTGCTGGCAAGGATGTGGAGAAATTGGAAGTCTTGTGTGTTGCTGTTGGGAATGTCAAGTGCTGCAGCTACTATTAAAAAACATTATGATAGTTCCTCAAAATATAAAAGTAGAATTATTATGATGCAGCAATTCCCCTTCTTGTATACACAAAAGAATTGAAAGCAAGCCCTGGCCAGATTGCTCAGTAGGTTAGAACATGGTACCCTTATGCCAAGGTTGCTGTTCAACCCCTGGTTAGGACATGTATAATAAACAACCAGTGAATGCATAAATAAATGGAACAGCAAATTGATGTTTCTTGCTCCCCCATCCCGTGTCTTTCTCTTTTCACCTCCCCTCTCTCTCTAAAATTCAATCAATAAATTTTTTAAAAAAGAATTAAAAGCAGTATCTTGAAGAGATATTTGTACACTCATGTTCACAGCACCATTATTCACAATAGCCAAAAAGTGGAAGCAATCCTAGTGTCCATCAGTGGATGAATGGATAAAGAAAATGTGGTATATACAATAAAATATTGTTCAGCCTTAAAAAGGAAGAAAATTTTTGCATATGTTGCAACGGATGAATATCAAGGACATTATGATACGTGATATATGCCAGTCACTAAAAGGGCAAATACTGTTTGATTCCACTTATAGAGGTATCCAGAGTAGTCGAATTTATTGAATAAACTGAAAGTTTGATAAATGTTTTGAAAGGGCCATTTAAGCAAAGCAGCCCCCAAATGCTGAGGGAGCTGAGAGGCCAAAGAATGAGGCAGTCAAGTCCAGCTTGTCAGTTTAAAGAATTCAATCGGGAACTTAGATACTGAAAGCAGTCCAGGACAGTAGCAAGATGAACTGATCCCGATTCCCTCCACCCTCCACCAGACTCTGTGTTTTATAGCTGAAAGCAGTGAGAATGTGTGGATGATCAGAGGCACCAGGCGCTGGAAGGCTCTGGTGCCAGAGTCAAGAACATCTACAGTGCCTGTCCCAGAGGGAGAATTCATGGGAACCCTGTGATAGCCCAGAGCTCTGTGCACATATTCCAGAGCTCACCAGGGGGGGAGGAGCGGGGGTCAAGGACCCAGGCTCACCTAGATGTCAAGATGGCAGATTAGCTCTAAGACAGAGTCACTTCTGGTCAGCACACTGAGGAATGAGACATTTACATAAACCACAAAATACATTCTAATGTCTTCAAACCTCCTGATGGAAGAGAAAGACAGAATTGTCTTCCCAGTCAAGGCAGTCTTTGTGGTCCAGGAAGTTTCAGTGACAAAGTTGCAGTGACTTACTGCTTTTTGTTCTCTTAATTTATCATACGCCATTCCATTTTTTATAATCAATTGGATTGAAGAACTTCAGAAGGAAACAGCACGAGGACTAAGGATGAGGACTCCCGCAGGCCACAGTCTACACAAGGATTCATGTCTGCAGCTCTTGCTTGCTGTGTCTGCCTATTTATTTTTCTCCCAGGTGGCTGAACTGCAGTAGTTGAAGTAGTAGAGCATAATGACTCTGGATTATGCCTTCTGGAAAATTCCCAGTTCTGCCACATGGCAGCAATGTGGTTAAGTTTCTTTATCTATAAGAACTGGAAAAAAAACAAGTCCCTGCCCCCATGGAGCTTACTTTGTAACGGGGATGTAAGCAAAATACAATAGACTTAATAAAATATGTAGCATGTTCAAAGATGATTGCTACAGAAAAAAATTAGAGTGAGGAAGATCTTGTACATTGGGAGGATAAGGGCAGGCTGCAGTATTGCAGGATGGTCAGGGGTAGTCTTATTGAGAAGGTGACATGTGAGCACAGATTTGAAGGGAGTGAAGGAGTGAGCCATGTGGACATATAGGTGAAGGTTATTCCAAACAGAAGAACAGCTAGATCTTAGGGCAAACGTACTAGGGCAGGAGAATGACTGGCATTTTTAGGAACATCGGAGATGTTAATGTGCTGTGGCTGAGCGAAGTGATGGAGAGGAAGAAGATTAAAAGATAAGAAGATCAGAGAAGTGAGGGGAACATAGGTGATACAGAGCCTTGTTGGCTGTTGTTAGGATTTTGACTCTTTTAAAACGCTTTTTTATTGGTTGATTTGAGAGAGAGAGAGAGAGACAGAGACAGAGAGATCTGTTGTTCCACTCATCCATGCATTCACTGGTTGACTTCTACATGTGCCCTGACTAAGGATCAATCCCACAACCTTGCCTCATCCAGATGATGCTCTAACCAACTGAACTATCCCAGAAAGGCAGGACATTGACTTTTATTTTGTATATGAAGACACTGGAGGGTTTTGAGCAGAGAAGAGATATGCTCTGACAGGTTTTAAAAGGATCGCTCTGAATATTTTCCATATGTTGAGAATAGATTGGACAAAGGTCAAGAGTGAAAGCAGGGAGATCAGTTATGTGCCTACTATAGTCATTAGGGAATGACAAGATTGTTTGGACCAGGGTGTTAGCAGTGGAATCCGCGAGAAGTGGTCAAACTCTGAGTATATTTTGAAGGTAGGATTGTTGGGATGTCTTGATAAACTGGGTGTATGACTCCCAGGGATTTGTCCTGAGCAATTGGAAGGGTGAGTTGCCATCAACTGAGACAGGCAAGACTGTGAGTAGAGCAGGTCTGGCAAGAAATATCAGAGGTTTCATTTTGGACATAAGTTTGAGATGCTTATAAGACACTCAAGAGGAGATGTCAACTAGGTAGATGGCTATATTATTCTATAGTTTTATAGCTTGATCTTGACTAGGTATACACATCGCATGTAAAAACCTTTAATTCAGTGCCTGGAAATGGTAAATGCTCAGTAATGTTAGCTACCATGCTGCTGCTGCTACTTTTCATTACTGTCTACTGAGGGCACTCTGACTCCCGATGTAACCATCCTATCCTTTTAATCCAGCTAAACGAAAATTGCTTTTCCCACTACTCCACCTTTTTTTATATACAGCACAAACAAAACAGTACAACAATAGAGCAAAACTGTTTTTAAAAAGCCTCATAATCTTACTATGTAACCAATTTTTTTCTTTTTCCATGTGTGTCCCTTTTGTCCCATTTTGAGAATATAATTTAAAATACTTGAATCATGGTGTATATATACATATGTATCCTGGTTACCTCAAAAACATTATCTCATAAGCTCTTTTCCAAGTTGGCTACATAGTTTCCATATTTACAAATTTTTGCGGTTGCAAAATAATCCATATTTAATTGTGCCTTTTCCTATTGTTACTCATTTACACTGTTTGTTAGCCTAGCACTCATAATTAGGGCTCCAATCCCATGCACTTACAATTTTTTCCTCCTAGGACATCTTGCCAAGAGTGAGCAGAATTATTGGATCAAAGGGTATAAACATTTTAAAAACTATCAGTATATAATGCCAAGTTGTGAAAGGGTTGTCCCAATTTATAATGCCAAAGGTTGGATTTTATTTCATGAGAAAAAAGAGAACAAAGAATAAAATCAAATGCATGAAACTGGAGTCATTTACAAAATAAATTTCCTGATTCCATTTTAATGAAACTCTACCCATTGATGTTTTTAGCGAGGCCACACAGCCTCAGCCCATATTTTTAGCCCATTTGATCTCTATGTTACACTTAAATTTTATCCTGAGTTAGGACTTGCTTGCCACTGGGTATGGTGAATGCTCTGATATAATGTTTTTGTTACTTATACTGAGAACTGATTTTTTTAAAAGGTTTTATTTACTTATTTTTAGAGATAGGGAAAGAGAGGGAGAAAGAGAGGGAGAGGAACATCGATGTGTGGGAGATACATTGATCGGTTGCCTCTTGCACACCCCAAACTGGAGACCTGGCCCCCATCCAAGCATGTGTCCTGACCAGAAATTGAACCAGTGACCTTTTGGTTCTTAGGTCAGCACTGAATCCACTGAGTCACACCAGCCAAGGCTGAGAATTGTTTTTTAAAATCATTTTATAAAGAAAAGATTCATATTTCCATATTTATATCCTTATTCTCTAAGTCAGATGTTCTAATTTTTGGTCTGACTTCAGCCCTTTTAATGCACCAAGGGGTAATAAATGATTTAATTTGGCCCCACCCCCATGGCCACGGCCTAAGTTAGCTGTTCAAAGTTACCTAACAGGTAGAATTAACTGGCCTTGGTGATGAACTGACTATCTAATCTCCCTTCTCTTTAAGGGTGAAAAGAGGCATGTCTGAAGTTGGATACTGAAGTAAAAAACCAGGTAAGCTGGTAGGTTATGGCTCAAGGTTACACTATAAGAGCAGGAGTAACAGGCCGAAATAACATTACTTAACAAACTACCCCCAAAACTCAGTGGTTAAATCCCCAATCATTATTCTTCCTCCTCCCTTCTCTTCTTTTCTCTCCTCTTCCTGAAGCTTGTAGGTAGGGCTGAGCAAGTGACACCTATGCCTGGCTGGTTTGGGAAGCCATGGCTGCCACAGCAGGGTGGTTGCTGAAGCCTGAGGATGGTGAAGATGTCTGCTTAGGGTGTGGCCGAGTGGGGGGTCAGAGCCTGAGCAGGGTAAGAGAGCTTCTTACAGGGGAGGGGTTGGTGGCAGAGGTGAGGAATAGGTCACACACAGGGGTTCATAAAATAATGAAAATAGAGATAACGGGAGAATGGTTTGTTGCTATTGGAAAATGGAGGTACAACCATAGAAAGGAAGAAAGATTGAATAAATCCTGTATTATTTATCAGACTGGAGTTAGAAGTATCGATGTGAACTCACGGTTTGTAATATATTATATATTATAATATAATAGAGTTATATTCAATTTCATATAGAGTTATATTCAATTTCATATAAGTGTTACACACATAGAAATACTTCTATTGAAATATATGTCTCATATACACATAGATATGAATATATGTTCTGGAATTAGATTAGATAGTAGTCATGGTTATACTACTTATAAAGTAGATACTAAAGAAGATACTAAACATGATACTAAAGCCACTGAACATAAAGAAGATACTAAAGCCACTGAATCATGCACTTTAAAATGGTGAATTTTGTTATGTGTATTATATCTCAGTGATATAAATATATTATATTTAGATATATGAGTGGGAAATTTAGATGTAAATGTGTGTACATACACACATACGTACATGCATCCATATATTGCCCAACTCTGTCCATTGAGAGAATCTTGGAATAGTGAAACCCAGCAGCAATGATCATGATTAGTGTGACCGGGTTCTGATTTTTTTTAAACACGGCGACTACAATAGCATAATTTATTTTAATCATATGATCAACCTATTAGTTTTTGAAAACTTTCATGCAATATGCCCCATTAACTCAATGTCTATTAAATAACAATTTTATCTTTTACTTTTAAAATTATATTTTATTGATTGTGCTATTACAGTTGTCTCAATTTTCTATCTTTATCCCAACCAACCCAGCATTCCCCACTCCCTCCGGCAATCCCCACACCATTGTTCATGGCCGTGGGTCATGTGTATAAATTCTTTGCCTACTCCATTTCCTAGACTGTACTTTATATCCCTGTGGCTATCCTTTAACTACCTACTTGTACTTCTTAATCCTTTTACCTCTTCGCCCATTCCTCCACATCCTCATCCCATCTGACAACCATCAAAACACTCTCCATATTCATGATTCTGTCTCTGTTCTTGTTTGCTTGGTTTGGTTTTTAGATCCAATTGTGGTTAGATATGGATTTATTGCCACTCTACTGTTCATGGTCTTGGTCTTCTTCTTTTTCTTAAATAAGTCCCTTTAACATTACATGTAATAATGGTTTGGTAATGATGAACTCCTTTCGTTTTTTCTTGTCTGGGAAGCTCTTTATCTGCCCTTCAATTCTAAATGATAGTTTTGCTGGGTAGACCAGTCTTGGCTATAGGTCCATGCTTTTCATGATTTTGAATATTTCTTGTCTATTTCTTCTAGTCTGCAAAATTTCTTCTTGGGAAATCAGTTGACAGTCTTACGGGAACTCCCCTGTAGTAACTAACTGCTTTTCTCTTGGTGCTTCGAAGATTCTCTTTTTATATTTAACCTTTTTCATTTTAATTATGATATATCTCAAGATGGATGGCCCTCTTTCCATCCATCTTGTTTGGGACTCTGTACTTCCTGGACTTGCATATCTATTTCTTTCACCAAATTAGGGAAGTTTTCTTTCATTATTTTTTCAAGTAGATTTCCAAATTCTTGCTCTTTCTCTTCTCCTTCTGGCACCCTGTGATATGAATGTTAGAATGCTTGAAGTTTTCCCAGAGGCTGCTTACAGTTTCCTCATTTTTGGGATCCTTTTTTCTTCTTGTTGTTCTTACTGGGATTTTTTTTTTTTTTTTTTTGCTTCCTTATGTTCCAAACCATTGATTTGATTCTCAGCTTCATCCACTCTACAGTTAATTCCATGTAAATTGTCCTTTATTTCAATTAGTGTATCCTTCATTTCTCACTGGGTCTTTTTTATGCTGTTGAGGTCCTCACTAAGTTCTTTGAGCATTCTTATAAGCAGTGTTTTGAACTCTGCATCTGATGGATTGCTTATCTCCATTTTGTTTAGTTCTTTTTTTTGAGTTTTGATCTGTTCTTTCTTTTGGGCCATGTTTTTTTATCTCCTCATTTTGGCCGCCTCCCTGTGTTTGTTTCTATGTATTAGGTAGAGTTGCTATGACTCCCTGTCCTAGTAGTGTGGCCTAATGTAGTAGGAGTCCCATAGAATCCAGTGGCACAGCCTCCCCTATTGCTTAAGCTGGGTACTCAAGGTGTGCACTTATTATGGGCTGAGTACACCCTCCTCTTGTAGTTAAGCCTTGATTGCTGTTGGCACATCAATGGGAGGAATTTACCCAGGCTAGTCCACTGCAAGGACTGGCTGTGACCACTGACTACCAATCTCTACCCTCCATGAAGGACCAGCTGTGCAGGGACAGGGTGGTGGTCCTCTGATGTGGTCTGTAGCTGTCTACTGGGTGGGTAGGTTCTGAGGTTTCCTGGGTGGTGTTGGTTGAGGTCAGCGCACACCTGTGTTTTTCCCAGAGCACCCTGCCTGAGCTCTGCTGCTCAGAAACAATGGAACACAGCAGGTGTCTAGCTTACAGACCCCTGCCTAAAGCCCAGCTATTTACCATATTTAATTCAAATTAGGCTACTCTATATTCTAAGATTTCCTTTCTAAAGTAGGTTTTTCTGTCTGAAGCTCTTGAGCAAGAAAGGGGAGGGGGGGCTGTCAAAAGGTTCTTTCTGAGTCTTGTTTCTTAATAAACAGTTTAAAATCAATATCCCCAAAAGGTAGCTTCAGGGTGACAAAACTTGGTTCACTTCACCATTGTCTACTAAAAGGAACCAGAGTTCCTTGAGGAAATGTATGGTTGCAGGGATGGTACAGAGGAAGTAATAGATAAGCCTGGACTATTTTATGTTAGAAAAGAAGGAGATGTTCAAAGAATAATGGAGACGTGTCAAAAGACATGGAAACCAGTGTGAATTGCCTCCCACTGGCCTACTGAGAAAAATTGAGCATCTAAATAAAATAGTGATAGCAAAAGAATATAAACCATTGAATAAATAGGAAACCATGAGTTTGTATTGTTATAAATAAATGGATAAATTGAAAATTTGACAAAGGGATGGGAAATGTACATAGTTTCAAAAAACACCAATAAGACATTTACTACAAAGGTGAAAAGAGTAACTTCACAGTGAAGTCTAGTGAACACCACTTTTGTCAACTGATCCAAAGTGAATATCATCATTTATGGGAAAACCAAAATTGTGTGCCACCTGATAGGTTGCAACAGAAGAATACAGCATTACTTCAGCCATATTCAGTCAAAGATGCATAATCTGAAGCTATTTGTAGGAAAACAGAAAAAGACACAATAACTGTCCTGTAATTTTTAAAAATGTAATAATTATGAAAATCAGAGAAAGGTTTAGGAACTGTTTCAGGCTAAAGAAAACTAATGAGACATAACTAAATGAAAACATGTGACTCTGAAATGGATCCTTTGACAATAAAGACCATTATTAGGACAACTGATTAAATTTGAATGGGGTCTAAAGGATTAGATGGTGGCAATATTTTAATGCTAATTTTTTAAAATGTTGAGTTGTGGTTATTTAGATTGTCCTTGTAAGTAGGAAATATACACTTGAGTATTGGGGAGGTCAGTAATGGGGCATTATTTTAGCATCTTCCTCTCTAGTGATTGAGGGGGAAATTCTGTGTACTGTGCTTTCAAATTTCCTCTAAATTTCAAATTTTTAAAAAATAAATAACATGTGAAAAAAAGCAAGTGAAAAAAGTGTGAGGTCTGTCCTGAAAAAGTCCAGCCATTATTAATACAATGAGAATGGTTTGCATGACATTGATATAACCTGGCAGCCAAGGAGAGTGGACTGGAATGCACATGCATGAACAATAGTGATTTCACTGTACTTGTCAGAGGGGTAGTAGTGTTACAGAGCAAGGCAGGGGACACCCAACAATCCCCCAACCCCACACCAGGTTCATTATGCCTGCTGCCAATGGAAAGACATCTCTCAATGCCAGAGACTGGTGAAAAGGAAAGGAATTATTTATTTACAAGTTATACAGGCTTGGAGTAATGACTTAAGGTCCCCTTTAAGATATTATAGTTCTTTGGAATACCCATTCTCTAGAATACCCACAAATGTACACAGTTCTTCCTTCTCCCCTCTGCCCAGTCCAGGGTACCGTATCTCAGGAGGAAGTAGAAGTCTGTGATTCAGGCAGATCCTTGGTTCCGACACCATCCGCTGTGTCACCACCGCAATCTCTAGTTAGTTCAAAACCATGTGGCACCTTCTCCTGGCCCACCAGCAAGAGTCCTTTCACCCCTTTTCTTCCAGGCAAAGTCTCTCCTGCTTCCTAGGCCGCGTGGCAAAGGGAGCCACCCAAGGCCACGTGGTCCTTTCTCTGTCTCTCAGGCCGAGGGGTCTCCACTCCTCCAAAGCCTCGTGGTCCAGAGCCCTTCCTGCAGCGTATCTCCTGCATTCTTCTGAACTGCTAAGAGAGAGCTCGGCGTCACTGCTACATCTTGCTTCCCAGCTTCCTAAGCTGTGTGGCAAAGGGAGCTCCAAAGCCTCATGTTCCAGAGCGAGAGAGAGAGAGAGAAAGAGAGAGAAAGAGAGCCTGTCTCTCAGGCAGAGGGGTCCCCATTCCTACCCTTCGTGGTCTGGCGAGAGAGAGAGAGAGCCTGTCTCTCAGGCAGAGGGGTCCCCACTCCTACCCTTGTGGTCCATCGAGAGAGAGAGAGCTATGGCTGCCATGCCTGGGTTTAAATACCCACGCCAATCTTCCTCTGCAGCCTCATTTCCGACTCCTCCTTGAGTCGGCTATACCTGCCAGCACTTCATATTCTTCTAGCTGTACTGGGCTGCCATGTTAACTGTGGGCAGGTGTGGCCCCATGGTACAGAGCCAATCATCTCCAAGCTTTCACGCAGGCGCTGTGTCTAGAGGGACTTGACTCTCAGTTACATCTTGGGTGGAAGTAACTTCCATCCCCCCTGGCTCAAAGCAGCTTTACAGCTCTTTAACATACCTATGAAACCAGTTAAAGGCTATAGATATGCTAAATGACTATGTCAGAGGTTATCTGCAAGGTTGCTGTTATGCAAAACAGCTCTGAATGGCCCTGCTCCAGCAGTCCCATTCCCGGCCTATTCAGACTTGTTGGAGTGAGGACATCTTACATATATTTCCTGGACACCTTGAGTTCTGGACCCCATTACAAATCCCCATTTGCCCCCCAACCCTTGGCTGCACCCTGTTACAGTAGCTGCTGTTGAGTGAGCATGTGTACTGAGTGGCTATCACACTCAAAATGACTGAGTAGAGCAACAAATCTGCATCAGTTTTGTGTTAGGCTTGAACATTCCTCCTCAGAAAGTATTCAGATGATTCAGAAGGGTGCAGCTATGGGCAACTGGTGATTGGTTGCTTCATTACGACAATGTGTCCACTCACACATCACGTCTCATGCAGAATTTTTGGTGAAACAGCAAATCACCCAGGTGACTCAGCCTACAGTCCAGATTTGGAGCCCTGTGCCTTTGGGCTTTTCCCAAAATGAAAATCACCTTTTAAAGGGAAGACATTTCAGTCCATTGATGAGATTCAGGAGCTGATGGGATTGGGAGAACTGTGTGAGATCTCAATGTGCCTAGTTTGAAGGGAACTGAAGCATCATTGTCCTGTGTACAGTTAGAATGTACTGGGACATGGAAGACCTAAGCCATGGTCTATGCTGGAACAAAGAAGCTATGTGTCACTGGCTAAATACCTGACCACAAGATTCCCCATTATCAGAAGCAACTGAGACATAGCTGCCAGCATCCTGCTGGAAACAGGTTGAAACCTCACTGCCCCTCCCCTCTCTTCCCAGAAACAAGACCCATGCATCTCCCCAACTTTCCTTTGCTGTATCAGCCAACCCGATCAGAGGATATTGTCTTGCAAACACCTATACCCTGGACACCTGGGGCAAATCACCAGGGTGACCCACCCTCCCTGGGGGTCTGCTACACACCTGTAAAAACCCTTCTACCCTTTCCCTTGCCACTGTAGTGTGCTTGGACTCAGCCTTCCTGATCACAATGTCCTGCCTCAAATAAAAGCTTTTGGATCCCAGTCTTTTTTTAGCCGCCTTGGCTACCTAACAGTATCTTGTATTTCTTCAACAAACGTCTTTTTTTTCATATTACGTGGCTGGACATATTACACATTCTGGACAGACCTCGTATATGTGCATAAGTATAAATAGAGAGGGAACTTCTCAATGATGCAGAGAAATCTGTTCTGATCCCTGGGGAGGAGTAGGAAGGGGCCTTAGGAGGAGATTGCCCAAGGCAAAGGTAAATAGTCTAGGATGGGATTGGCTGAGAAACTGAATGCCTCCTGAGTGCCTGGAATTATGGCCGACAAGATTGGAAATCAAGGAAGCACTCTCAGGCTCTCCAGCTCTCAGGCTAGCTGGCTTTGGCTCTGCAGCTCTTCTTCCTGGAGGATGCCTGAATGATTATGCTGTAGCTGCCTGCATTTCCCAACAGACGGTATTTTAGATGGGAAGGAACTCTGGGCACAGCCTATGATCAGGTTGGCCTGGCAGAGGATGGCAGGTTTATTCTTTGTATGTCCTAGAGAGAATAGGCTCTGAGGCAGAAGCTTGCCATTCTTCCCAAATTGTGTAGCTTTCGTATCTTATGTTGTTTTAATTTGTAAACTAACCCTATAGAAAAAAGATAATTAAAACTAAAAGAAAGCATTTGTAAGGTATAGCACACAGTTATGATAAAAACACTCAGCAAAGTGGGAATAGAGAGAGCATTCCTCAACATAATAAAGGCCATAGATGAGAGACCTACAGCCAACATCATACTCAATGGACAAAAACTTAAAGATTTCCCATTAAGATCGGGAACAAGATGAGGATGCCCACTTTCACCACTCCCATTCAACACAGTACTGGCAGTCCTAGCCACAGCAATGAGACAAGAAAAAGAAATAAAAGGCATCCAGATTGGAAAAGAGGAAGTAAAACTGTCATTGTTTGCAGATGACATGATAGTGTACATAGAAAATCCTATAGACTCCACTATTCGACCTAATAAATGAATTTGGCAAAACAGCAGGATACAAAGTCAATACTCAGAAATCAAAGGCATTTTTGCATACCAACAATGAAATATCAGAAACAGAAATCAGGAAAAAAATCTCATTTGATATACCAACAAGAAAAAGAAAGTACCTAGGAATAAATCTAATTGAGGAGGTAAAAGACCCGTATGCACAAAACTATACAACACTGAAGAAAGAAATTAAGGAAGACACAATCAAATGGAAGCATGTATCATGCTCACGGATTGGAAGAATTAACCTCATCAAAATGGCCATACTACCCAAAGCAATCTATAGATTCAATGCAATCCCTATCAAAGTACCAATGACATATTTCAAAGATATAGAACAAACATTTCAGAAATTTATATGGAACCATAAATGGCCCCAAATAGCTGCAGCAAGTTTGAGAAAGAAGAACAAAGCAGGAGGGATCACAATACCTGATATCAAACTGTATTACAAGGCCATTGTAACCAAAACAGCCTGGTACTGGCATAAAAACAGGCTCATAGACCAATGGAACAGAACAGAGAGCCCAGAAATAAACCCAAGTGTCTATGGGCAATTAATATTTGACAAAGGGGGCAGAAGCATAAAATGGAGTAAAAACAGCCTCTTCAACAAATGGTGTTGGGAGGTCTGGACAGCTACATGCAAAAAAAATGAAACTTGATCATCAACTTATACCATACACAAAAATAAATTCAAGGTGGAAAAAAGACTTAAATATTCGCATGACACCATAAAAGTCCTAGAGGAAAACATCGGTCGGAAAATCTCAGACATTCCATGCAGCAACATCTTCTCTGATATGTCCCCTAAAGCAAGGGACATAAAGGAAAGAATAAACAGATGGGCCTCATCTAATTAAAAAACTTCTGCATGGCTAAAGAACATAGCATTAAAATGAAAAGAGAATCAACTATATAGAAAAACATACTTGCACTGATACCTTGGACAAGAGTTTGATCTCCAAAATATATAAAGAACTCACACGACTCCACTTCAGGAACACAAAAAAACCAATTAAAAAATGAGCAAAAGATTTCTCCGAGGAGGACATACAGAGGGCCCAGAGACATATGAAAAGATGCTCAGCAACACTAGGCATCAGAGAGATGCAAATTAAAACCACAATGAGATACCACCTCACACCAGTCAGAATGGCCATCATAAACAAATCAACAAGCAAGTGTTGGAGAGGATGTGGAGGAAAGGGAACCCTAGTGTGCTGTTGGTGGAAATGCAGACTGGTACAGCCACTGCAGAAAACAGTAGGGAATTTCCTCAGAAGACTAAAATTGGAACTGCCTTTTGACCCAGCAATTCCACTGCTGGGATTATATCCTAAGAGCCCTGAGACACCTATGCAAAAGAACCTATGCACCCCAATGTTCATAGCACCACAATTTACAATAGCCAAGTGCTGGAAGCAGCCTAAGTGCCCGTCAGCAAATGAGTGGATCAAGAAACTATGGTACATTTACACAATGGAATTCTACGCAGCAGACAGAAAGAAGGAGCTTATACCCTTTGCGACAACATGGATGGAACTGGAGAACATTATGCTAAGCGAAATAAGCCACGTGGTGAGGGACAAATACCATATGATCTTACCTTTAACTGGAATGTAATCAACAAAAGAAAAAAGCAAACAAAATATAACCAGAGACATTGAAATTAAGAACATTCTAACAATAGCAAGAGGGGAGCGGGGAGGGGACTGTGGGGAGAAGGGTTTTTGGGAACTACTATAAGGGACACATGGACAAAACCGAGGGGGAGGGTGGAAGCAAGGGAGGGAGTCGGGTTTGGATGGGGTGTGGGGGGAGTGGAGGGGAGAAAATGCAGACAACTGTAATTGAACAACAATAAGGTAATTAAAAAAAAACTAACAGGGAAATGAAAAGAGAGCTCAGGTGTTAGAGTTTAGCCATAATTGATAGGTTTAGGTGATTAGTGCTGTAACTAAAGAGTTAAAGAGCTTAGCTATAACTGATAGTTTAAGTGACTAATGTATGTGGAAAACTGTTGTTACAACATTGTGAAGCTTTTGAATGAAGACTCCTTTCCTTTATCACCAAATCTTTGCCTCTGGAATTTTGCCTAGAGGGTGGCAGTGGGCAGCAGGACCCCAATTGCTGTTCAGTAACAAAGATATTCATTAAACTGTTAACTGTGTTTAATTTAAGGAGTGAATTATGAACTGGAGCAGGACTAAAGAGGGACCTTAAGCTATTTTTGATAAACTTTTGTATTGTTTGAAACTTTGGAAAAGGAAAAAAAAAAAAGTCAAGCTGTACCTCTGAAGAAAAAAGGCCTAACTTAAAGAAAAAAAGATTTTGTTTATTTACTTTTAGAGAGAGGGAAAGGAAGGGAAAAAGAGAGGGAAACATTGATGTGTGAGAGAAACAGCAATAGGTTGCATCTTGCAGGCCCCGAACTAAGGACCTGGCCTGCAACCCAGGCATGTGTCTGGACTGGGAACCAAACCCATGACCTTTCGGTTCCCATGCTGGCACTCAATACACTGAACCACATCAGCCAGGGCAAAAAAAGGGACCTAACTTGAAATGAGTGAACTTTAAGAAGCTGCAAGTCATAAACAATATTCTGGCCCTTTGAGACACCCAGACTGCTGGTTTTAAAAGATTTTAAAGGAGTTATGGGAAATGCAGAGTTTTGTTTAAATTTAGTATTTGTAACATAATTCTTTCCCAGTAGTGTACTCATTCATTTTTATTTCTTTGTTAAATATTTACTGATTTCCTTACTCCTACCATAGAACTATAATATTATAATATTGCTTCTGTCTATGCAGTCTGTTTGGAGAGTCAGTCACCCTTACCATAGCTGAGCTTAGCTATCAATATTTTTTTCTTTTGTGTACTTTCTCTGAGCTTTCCTTCATAGGTGTTAGGAAATTTTTATGTACCTGATTGAAGAGAACTTTCTTGTACAGTATGTCCTCACTTAATTTTGTCTATAAGTTCTGAGAGTTGAGGCAAAATGATGGATAATGGAACCTATTTTACCTTAGGCTAATGGATATAAACAAGAATTAAGTTTCTGTGGCATCTCATCAACATTATAATGAAGTGGAACAAAACGACATCTTTAATGTGAAGACCTGCTATATTGTGTTCAAATGACCAGAGAAGAAAGGAATCAGTAAATACTTAACAGAGAAACAAGAAGGAATGCATACACTATTGGGAGGGGCTCATGTTGCAAATGCTAAGTTTAAATAAAAGTCTGACCTTCCCATAAATCCTAATGAGTCCATAGATTAATAACTGTTTCTGAACTTTGCATTAACAGTAGACTAGAATTTAAGTTCCTCTCAGTTTTACTGAATATATATTATAAATGTAAAGAAAGAAGAAAAAAACAGAAGAGGAAGAGGGAATTTTAAAACCATACAACAATGTTTTCTATCAAACCACAAAGTTGTGCAATTACCTTTTTTTTTTCCTGAAAGAAGTGTTGAGGACTTGAATATGTTCTTGAGTAACATATTTAGAGCAATTTGTTCTCTGAAGCATTTTAAAGTCATAGGCTGTATGTTCATATTTAAAATTTTAGATTACTCTCCATACTATCTACAATCACAGCACTCTACACCATTGCAGAACCTTGCTTCTGGCCCCATTTTTACACTGGCCTGTAGTGACTGCCACATAAGGTTACATAACATTCAACGTCGATAAACACAGCAACAAATACATACATTTAGGGAAACTTTACAACATAGGAGTCACCTGATGAAAAGGGAACTTGGGTTTGGGGAACCATTAAGTTTCTGGGGTTTTGTTGTTGTTGTTTTTACATAAAATTAGATTTAGGCTTCTTTTTGTAAAGGCCAAAGTGTCTAGTATGGTGCTTGGCTCACAAAAGACTCAATAAGTACTTGTGGACTTTAGAACAACTTACTCTGATATGTGTCCTTCGAGACATATTTCCCGGTCCTGATTCCCTCAGGCTCCTATAAAAATAGAACATGACCTAAATGTGTTGCAGAAACAAACTTCTGGAAATATGCAATCCTGGGTCATGCTTTTTTTTTTTTTACCCTTTCTACCAATAACCACAGTGTAACTATGTACATGGAGTTGCAATTTCACCTTATTTAAGTTCTCACTAACACTCTGGAAACAAGTTTAGCTTAGGCATTTCATTTTAAACTATTTGAGCATAAGAGTTATTTCTCTCTCACTTAGTAGTGCTTTTTCGTAAAAACATATTCTACAGAAGCTGGGATTTGACATTTAACCTCTACTAATATGAATAAATACAAGTTTTCAAAAGACTTATTTAGGCATAGCTTTGTATGTTCTTGCTAATAAAATTTTATGTGATGCACTGATTTAGAAAATATTTTATGTATATTCATTGTTTACAGATCTGATTCTTTAAACATTTCTCATTTGAGTAAACATACTTGTCTTCAGCTTTTTTAAATTAGGAAACTAAGTAACCCAGGGAGGTGCACTAATTCTTCCAGGCCCCTGGGGTCCCATTTGGTGGTGGTGCCTTCTACATCACCAAATCACTTACAAAGTGGGAGCATAATATGTCCCCAAATTTGATTCCTAGGGTCAGGCCCACACAAGTTGAGAAACAGAGAAAGCATATTGCTACACCCTCTGTCATAAAGCTCCAGCTTTAAAAAAAAATGTACTCTGCCCTATTTAAGTTTCCTAGTGAGTTCATACGACTTCCAGAACCATCTTGTACTCCCAAGCATTTCTACCACTGTGGGCTCTACTCACTCTTGTGACTGTTTTCCCTCTCCAAGTACTGCTGCATGCTTCACACTTTCTGCTCGTCAACACTTATGTCCCTTGTCCTATTCCTTTATTGTCTTGCTATACAAATTACCTAATTTAATAACATAATTATAATAGGGAATCAACTGTTGCTTCTCTCCAGTATTTTACTGGCAAGACGGTCTATTGCTAGGAGTATTCAGACATTGAAAACCAAGAATACTCTGTCGTTCTTGGAAAATTCTTTCAAATGCCAACTCTGATGAGTTATTTCACCCCCAGTGAATCATGGGAGTAATGATCACTTTTACAAAGCACCTATAATGAGATGGGAGAAAGAACAACCTAGGCAAAATTTAGATCTGTGAAAATGTATTTTTGGCTTAGAAATCTATTGTTAATTTGCACAACATGTTCTGATGGCAGAATGACTTCCTAAATTTGAACTTGAAGTTGACACAGAGAAGCAATCTGACACCTCTGTTGCAACCAGCCTATTTTCAACAGTCAGAAAACAAACTCAAATAAAACTTATGTCTGAGTTTTTGGTAGGGTACCACTGAAAGGATGATGTAACCTTTACTTTCTTGTATTTTTGGTGCTCTGTGAGGCCACTTCCTGGAAAATGAGTACTTTACTAATAATGAACATGGCAGGCAGATGGATCTCATAGGGATGCTTCAATGTCTGACAGTTTGCAGTTTCTGGAAGAGCTGGAAACTTCTATTTTAAGTGGAGGCTTGGTAAGCAATACTGATAAATGTTTACTAAATTGGTTCAATTACTGCTGATTTTCACATTCTGTTTTTGATTTGAATTTTAAATATTTGACAATTTAAAATGTGGAATTCACAGCCAACAAATAAAAAAATTATCTTTGCAAATTTCTCCAACATTTAAAAAAAAGTAATAAACATTTTTAATTTACAGTAAGCACTTGTTTCAACATATTGGGCTGTTGTCTGAAATGAAAAGAAACTTTTTGCTAATAGGAAATCTTGGCCATATCACTTCCATGATAAAAAAAAAAAGGTGGGGGAGCATGTTGGCTGGTGTGGCTCAGTGGCTTGAGTGCTGGCCTGCAAACTAAAATGTTGCTGGTTTGATTCCCAGTCAGGGCACACGCCTGGGTTGCAGGCCAGGTACTCAGTTGGGGGTGTGTGAGAGGCAACCACCAATGGATGTATCTCTCCCTCTCTTTCTCCCTCCCTTCCCCTCTCTCTAAAAATAAATAAATAAAATCTTTTAAAAAAAAATGGTATAGTGTTTTAGGTACCTTTGCTAAGAAAAGAACTATAGAGTAATGCTTAGATGGAATGGCCTATTTGGGAAATGATTCTTCAAACTGCAAATGCTTACAGGTAGCAAACTTTTTAAAAATAGATTAAGCACAGAATAGGTGCTTAATTTTTTTGTTTGTTTTTTAAAGATTTTTATTTTTTTATATTTATTTTTAGAGAGAGGGGAAGGGAGGGAGAAAGAGAGGGAGAGAAACCTTGATGTGAGAGAGAAATATCAATCGGTTGCCTCTCTTATGTGCCCTGACCAGATATCAAACCCTGACTGGGAATCGAACCAGTGACCTTTTGCCTTGTTGAATGATACCCAACCAACTGAGCCACAGCAAGAATGGCTGGGGTGGCTCAGTGGATTGGGCATCGTTCTGCAAACAAAAAGAGCCCTGGTTCAGGGCTCTTTTTTAAAAAATTAATGTAATTTTTTTTAAGAGAGAAAGAAAGAGGCATCAATTTGCTCTTCCACTTATTTATGCATTCATTGGTTGCCTCTTATATGTGCCCTTACCAGAGATCAAACCTACAACTTTGGTGTATCAGGTAACATCCTTTTAATGAATTGAGTGGCAACAGGAACCAACATATCAGTGTGGCTATGTAAGTTAGATTATTTGCAAAGACCAAGCAAGAAAATAAAAAAGAGATGAGTGAAGATCATGTGTTTGATATTGATGAATTAAAATGTATTATAAAGATAGTAATTATATTTTTAATATACATATTTCCTTTCCTGTCCCCTGGAAGCAAACATCAAGACAGATTAGACGTGCCAGAGATTCATTGGGGATAAGTCTTGTGAAAGATAAAAGAAGGGAGAGAACAGGAGAAGTCAGTCCGTGACCAAAGTCTGACACCTCTAAGAGGAGCAAGCGGAGAGAATTGATTAGGAGGAGCTTTGGAAGATGGTGCAGCTCTGAGAAAGCCCTGGGAGTTGAATGCAAAGAATGTGAATAGAGGAGTCCTGTGTTGGGCAGAAATGGCCAGGCTCCAGACCCCAAGCCAACCATGCTCAGTCATTGGCTATGAGCTGCCTGGGGAGAGTGAGCCCTGGGCGTGGAGGCCGCGTGCCCTGACTGGGTAGTGAACTACCCAGCTCTTTTTGTTTGCAGAACGATGCCTGATTCACTGAGCCACCCCAGTCAGGCCTGTAGGATACTTTGTCGTCATCTTCATCTTCTTTTTTTTTTTTTTTTAATTAAGTTAGTCTTTTTCTTAATGATTTGTAGAAGCTGCATATTCATAGAAAGGAAGTTAGCCTTTTACATATGTGTCCCTAAGTTTTAAAAATTCATGTTCAAAGTGGGTTGGAATCTTTCTATATTAAATTTTAAATTTCTTATTATGAATGTGCATACCATAAGGGAAAGAAGGAATTGTATACATCTCAGGTGAAGATTACTCGTTGAAGTTTCCTTATTTAATATGATATTTTCCTTTACAATACAGTGAATCAGTCTGTAAGGGCATATTAAAAATTTTACAGCGCTGATCCTATGAAATAAAATAATCCTTTTAGTATTTGCCCACTATGTGAGCAAACTTCTTTTCTACTGGATACTTTGTCATTTTCAGTCATTTATCTTTTTTCCTGAATGACATTCTTAACAGCACAGGAACAAAGAGAAACATAAGCAAAGCTGAGCCTTGTGTAACGTAATTCCCAGAGACAGATGCAAAGCTGTAATATAGCCCAGTATTTCCGCAGCAAATAGAACTACTAATCTATAACATTTATTAAGAAGTTAAACCCTACTGAATTATGGATACTTTTGTTGGCATCACAGCAGTTGTGATCTGCAAAATCTTAGAAAACTTTTGTTGTAGCACATTAGATAATACTAAGGAGTTTGTTTATTTTTGATCCTGTGACTACAGATTTAAAAAAAATTAACTATGCTACACTCAGTGTTTACAAATCAATTTTATTTGCTTTTCAAACTATTTTTCATTTTGACAAAAAAGGAATAGCAAAACTGTTACATATTCAATGGTGCCATCTTCCTATGACGCCAATTTTGGAGAACTCTTTAAAAAACACTCCTCTTTAGAAAGATGCTTATCTACTTGCAAAGGAACATAACCCCCAAGAGATTTTCTGGATTGTTCCCTGATTTGTAGGATTTTTATACAGTTTCCTGCCTATGTTCATGCACTCACACCTAATTAGTCATAATTCTTTAGAAAAGGCTTGTTTTAAAGAGGAGCATAACAACCGCAATGTCTTTGGAATTTATAAATATCTAGTGTAGGACTTCCTTAAGCTTGTCATCTGTTTCCTCGTTTCAACAGTTGGAACAATGTTAGGCTGTATTTAAAAAACATTGGGTTTGTTTTGCAAATACAGGAAAAGCAACATTTCCTAATTTGCTTAGAATGGTACTCACATAATTTGGAATGATGTCAACTCTAGCTAAGGACTGTCGCGACACGGGATCGAACAGGTTGTACATGTGTGCACACATAGATACCTCTGACTGTGGACTGAGTGTGCGTAGGCAATGCGATAAAAGATTTTATTTCGTTTGTAAGTATATTTTATTGATTAAGCTATTACAGTTGTCCCATTCTTTTTTCCCTCCGTTCTCCCCCTCCACCTGGTAGCCCTTGCTACTGGAACGAATGTTTCTTCTTTAACTCCTGGTGGTCGGATTTCCATACAGTTCGATTTTTTGGCAGTTCTGGTTGTTTTTTGTTTTTAAAGTAATTGTTTCCTTCTTTTGGTTGTGCGAGTCGGCGAAGCATATCTACCTACGTCTCCATCTTGGCCAGAATTCCTGTAATAGAATATTTTAGAAAAATCGTATGAAAGTCAATTCATTCTTTAAACATTTGCGACCAACAGAGAGAAACTGAATTAACACTTTTTGTACCGCTCACGAATTTTCTTGAGTTTTGTGCGCCATTTGTTAAGGATCGCATCATGATCTGATTTAATTAACGTGCAGTTTGCCCAGTATCGTGTGGTCCCTGGCGTATGTCTTAGAGATTTCTATGCAGTGGACACACTTGGTGCTATTAAACATATTTCCTTTTCTTTAGCCATCGCTTAATTTATTTACCTTAAATGAAAAAGTGATGGTGTTTTTTCGTTCTTTAAATCCTTGAGTTAGGCCCTGGCTGGGTAGCGCATTGGTTAGAGTGTCCTGCCAGTACGCCAAGATTTCTAGCTTGGTCTCCGGTCAGGGCACATTCAAGAAGCAACCAATAAATGCATAAAGAACAACAGATCAATGTTTCTTTCTCTTTCTCTCTCTCCCCTCCTCTCTCTCTCTCAAATCAGTTAATCAATCCTCAAGTTAAGTAAGGTTCATGAATAACCATATTTTTAATAGAAGAATAGAATTTACTGAAATGGTGTTAAGGTGAGTTACACATTAGTACAGTCTTTTAAATATTTAATAGTTACTTATCATCATTTATATCACAACTATACTAAAAATAGTTGTATAGATCTAGCTCAAAATTCTATTCTAGCCCTGATCTGTGTGGCTTGGTTGGTTGGGTGTCCTCCCGCAAAGGCCAGGATGCAGTAATTGAGAGGTATCTTGTAGGGGATGAGGCTGGAGAAGCAGGCCTTATGGCCTTGTGGCCCACAGGAAGGAGCATGGTGTTACTCCTTTTTCAATGGTTGGCTTTGGGCTGGTTCAGGCAGGGAAACTACATGGTCTCCCCTGCTACTCACTGGCCTTACCTCACACTGCTCTCTCCCTGGTTCCTCCTCCATGGCTACACTGGCCTTCTGGCTCTTCTTGGATTATGTCAGGTTCTTTTCTGTCTTTTGGTCTTCACATTTCTTATGTGACCAGCCTGGAAAAAAACCAAAACAAAAACACGATTTCTCTACATAATGATGTGGCTCCCTCTTTCACATCATTCAGGTCTCTGCTTAAAGCCATCTCCTCGTACAGCCGATCTAAAAATGCTTCACCCCTACCCTGACTGGTGTTGCTCGGTGGGTTGAGCACCAGCCTGTGAACCAAAAGGTCGCTGGTTTGATTCCTGGTTAGGGGCGTGTGAGAGGTAACTGATTGATGTTTCTCCCTGACATCATTGATGTTTCTCTCCCTCTCTTTCTTCCTCCCTTCTCCTCCAAATAAATAAATAAATACAATCTTTAAAAAAAAATGAAATGCTTCACCTATACCTACACATCATGTCTGTTCTCCAATCTCTGGGGATGCTCTATATCTCTTTTGCTTTATTTTTTCTTCAGAGTATTGCTACCTGAATTTAAAATTTTTTTGTTTATATGCTGTCAGCCCCACTAGAATGTAACTAGGACATGAGGACATGGATTTTGACTGTGCTATGCACCGTTGTATCCCCAGTGCCTAGGACACTGACGGGGGGGGTCCAACCTTTTGGCATCTCTGGGCCACAGTGGAGGAAGAAGAGTTGTCTTGGGCCACACATTAAATACACAAACACTAACAAAAACTGATGAGCAAAAAAAAAAGTTTTAAGTAAATTTAGTTTTGTGTTGGGCTGCATTCATAGCTACCCTGGACTGCGGGTTGGACACCCCTGGTATCACATAGTGAGTGATTTAATTTGTTATCCATGGAACATAATACCCAAAGCCTAGTGACTAAAAACAACAAGGATTTATTATCTTACAGTGCTAATGGATCAGGAATTAAGGATGAGTTAAGCTGGGAGGTTGCGGCTCAGGGTCTTTAAGGTGTTGCAATGTTGGCCAGAGCTTTAGTCATCTGAAAGCTTGAGTGAGGTTGGAGGGATGCTTCCAAGCTTTTCCATATGGCTGCTGGCCAGAGGCCTCAGTTCCTTCATTTCTTGGTTGAGCTGCTATGTGATGGAAGCTGACCTAGAAGCTAGAAAATGATGAGTGAGAGAGACTGATCAAGGCAGAAGCCCCAGTACCTTCTTATGACCTAGTGTCTGAAGTTGCACACTATTATTTCTGCTCCATTCTATGTGTTAAAGATAAGTCACTAAGTCCAGCCCACACTCAAACGGGGGAAACTGGAGTCCACTTGAAGAGAGAAGTGCCCCAAAATTTGTGGACATATTAAAAAACTAACACAGAAATCAATTGATATTTGTCAAATGGAAGGCTGCATAAATTGGGTTATATGTTTATATAATCCTTCTGGATGCTGTTTGGAGAATGGACTATAGGGGGCCAGAACAGAAAAAACAAGATTGATGATGATGATGATGATGATTTGTTCATTCAACATTTTTTGACTCATTTTCTGTGCCAGGAACTGGCCGAAGTGCTTTACAGCCATTAACTCATTAATCCTGAGAGCAAACTTATGAGGTATGTTTCTTTCTGTTTTCCTTATTTTACAGATGAGGAAAACAAGGCAGAGACTTTAAGGAACAGCAGTGTAGGTAAAAGATGATCTAACACTACAGACAACATCATCTCTGGCTGGGAAGATTTCAGATGCCTGCATATTTTCCAATTGGTGATCCCAACTTGTAACACCCTTGAGTATAAGGTATTAACAGGATTCTCTAAATTGGTTGAAGATAATGCCATAGACATACAAGTAATATACTCATAAATACGCACTCTAGATTCTAAGTTTCTTCCGATGATATTATGGAAGTCCGATGATATTATGGAAGTCCATGATATTATGGAAGTCCATGATTTCTCTCCTTTTATTTTCAATAATAGAAGTATATTGCTATTATGAGGATAAAACCATGGGTTTTTTAATTTTAAATGTTTTTGGAGAAAGAAGTAATACATTTATAAACATAAGGATAATCATGAGTGTTTTTAATATTTTGTGGATTTTATGAAAAAATTTATTTTTGTTTTTCAGTTATTTAAATAAGTATATCTTTAACCTCAGAACTTAGTGCAGTGCTGTCAAGCAACTAAATCTTTTTTTCTGAATCTAGATGGTTCCTGTATGATATATGATTTCCTATTATATCAATTATATAAGAACTACATTAACATACCATTATTTTACTTCATCAAATCATTTATATTTTAAATAAACTATATGTAAACAAAGTAGGTTTTCCTTTATGCAGTTTTGAAATATTCTACTGCTTGTCACGCAAAGAATGAGTCAATTGTCTTCTTCATTTTGAATGACATTCTGTAGTCTGATTGCAGATCAGAAATGACCTTTACATTGCAATTCTAGTATGCTAATTTAAAAACAATGCTTGTTTCAAATTTATTGCATATTTTATTGCAATGTGAACTAACTGTACTCTACATAGGGAACTATATCATTTGTATTTTTGCTTTCACATTTGATTGATACCCCCATAATCTCATAGGCCTTTGAATGACAGCCCTCATTTCCCCTTTTCCTTCTTTCTGCAAACATGTTTTACCCTATTGCTGTGTTAATCCCAATATCAATTTCTGGAATAAGTTTCCTGTGCTATTTATTTCAAAGACTTGAGTAGGTGCCTCTGCTACTCAAAAAAACAAACTATGAAGACTGAAAAGACTTTAACTGGGATCAGTATTTTAAGAGATGAACAAGGTGCACCACAGCATTAATCTCCTGCATATCTGATGACATCCATAATCATTGTGCTTCTAGAAATTTAGACATATGGGTAGGTAGTGAGCAGGGGATATAAATAACTATACTTATATTTATTGAAGACAATTTAAGCATTTTGGGGGGTAGTTGGGGATAAGAGAAATGTGAACTAGGTCTGAGCAGAAATTCCAGTTGACATTTTATTATTAACTGAGAGGAATTCAAATAGTTGGGATTCTCTGTTTTCTCATTGGGGATACTACTAGGGTAGACTTCAGAATTTTTTGCATTTAGGGCAAGACAATTCTCTTCTCTCAAGGAAAACTGCCCCTTTCAAAGTAGAGGAATAACTGAAAAGGATGGTCCAGACATAAAACTGAATGTAGTAAAAGGGAAGAAGAAAGGGTTAAGCATGAGAGTGACTAATTCCTCTTTTCAGTCGAAAAAGAGAAGACGAAGGCAAACAGAGGGGAAATTTTGAGGAAAGACAAGTGCTTCCTTTAGTAGCTCAGATCTTCCCCTTCTCTCCCTGTCTCCTGTGGCTGACCTCAAGGGGGACATAAACTGATCAATGTGACCCTAAATATCTCCTCCAGTAGCTTGAAATGTCTGAAATTTTACTAATTAGACATTCTTAAACATTTAGATTCACCAAACCTTTATGTTGAGCTTACCATACATTGACTTTGCATAAACTATCTCATTTAATCCTCAGTGTCTTTGCAATGTAGACATTACTATATCAAATTAAAAGACGGGGAAAAAAACTTAGGGAGGTATGAAATGTGCCCAAAGGCGCATAGACAATGGAGTAGTCTGCTGATTCATCCTCGTTCAGTCTCTTTCCATCACTTCTCGGGAGTGTCAAAGGACAAAAATAGAAGGCTAAAATCAACGGGACTGTTGCTTGGACCATGCAGGAGTCACACAGCAGAAATCACTGATTTGTATGTTTACTATGACACTTTTCAGACATATGGCAGAAAAGTGTGTTCCATTAACAAAACTAAAATATTAAGACAATTTTCTGACAGATGGAAGCAAAGCATCATGAGAAGTGCCTCTTCTAATTTCAACACAGACTTCAGGCTATTGGCTGCTTTGCCTATTTTGAAACATAAAATTTTAAAGTATGTTTTAAATATAATATTTCCCTAAGATTAAACTTAAAGTTTCTTGGGGAATGGGTATTTTGATCAAGGAAAGAAGTAATTTTGATGTTAAGGCTCTCTGGCTGCTAGGTGGGAATTGGAGAATCGCAGGGTGGGGCACCTTTGGTAGCCAGAGCCTAATCTGAAGCAGTTCCAAGGGAGTGTCATTGAACAGAGGAAGACTGGATGTGTAGAGGAATGTAATATAAGGGGCATCACAAGAACGTAGGAATAGAGCATGAAGGAAGAAAGAAAAGCCTATATAAAACTGTCCAGCCTTGACCGGTGTGGCTCAGTTGGCTAGGCGTTGCCCCGCAAAGCAAAAGGTTGCTGGTTTGATTCCAGGTCAGGGCACATGCCCGGTTGCTGCTTCCATCCCCGCATGGGGCATGTACTAGAAGCAACTGATCGATGTTTCTCTCTCACATCAGTTTGTCTCTCCCTCTCTTTCTCCCTCTCTCTAAAAATAAATAAATAAAATCTTAAAAAGAAATAATGTCAAAACCTGTAGAAAATTTTTATGAGTTTGTTAGAGTTCATTTGAGCCAAACAGAGAACACTCCTGGAAGCGAGGTCTCAACGGACTGAGAAAAATGCTTCCCAGATGACAGTCTGCAGTTTCTTTTTATACACTTGGAATTAAGGAAGATTACACAAATGTGGGAGAAGCAAGGCAGGAAAATCTCTGTGATTGGATTATAGGACAGTTAACAAGATTATATGTCCTCTTGAGGGTGGCATTTCAAAGGCGAGTTAACCTAGATGCACAGAAACAATGGGCAAGACCTGCTTAAGACAAAGACAATCTTTTATCAGGGAAGTTAGAGTCCTGAGGTGTGAATGCCCACCATTACCTGCCAGGTTAGGAATTCATCATCCCATCACCCTATGCACTTACATTGGTTATATTTATTATAGAGTCCCTTTCCCTGGCAGCGTCGTTCAGTTGGTTAGAGTGTCATCCCAAATACTCCAAGGTTGTGGGTTCTATCCCTGGTCAGGGCACATACAAGAATCAACCAATGCATGCATCAATAAGTGGAACAATAAACGAATACTTTTGTCTCTTTCTCTCCCTTTTCTCTCTCTCTCTAAAATCAATCAATAAAAAAAGTTTATCACAGAGCCCCTTTTGCTTGTGCATAGGAGAGTACCGATTCAAACTGCACAACTTTATCTAGACCCACTCTGTTGTCTGTTCTGAAAGTCTCAAAAGCAGCTATCCTCAGGTGTTTCCCCTGCCTCATTCACACTAGGGCCCTTGGAGCATTTTCCTACCTTTGTCCTTTAGAAGAGCCTGATTGACATATGCAGAGTAGGTTGTGATGTCACATGAAGACAGAGAATTTTTTCTTAAATGCCTGAAATGTCACTAACCCAGAGGAATTTAGGGTTTTTGTAACAGGCAGAGTTTTTGTAGTAGTTTTATTTTGTTGTAGTTGTTACCTGCCTAGGCATGACTGAACACCCCGCTTTTGTTAGGTGAGCACAGATTCTCCTGGTTGACCCTTGCATACTTCTCTGCAGGTCCCACATGAGCTCAGAAAGAAGGGATGGGTAATTTACCTCCTGGAGGCAGGCAGTCAATATTGAACATGGAGGAACTGGGCTGTTTTCCTAGTTCAGGTGTAAAGAAAGGAAAAGAGGAATTTGGGGATCAGGGAGTTCCTATTTTGGGAACACAGTCGTTTTAATGAACTGGGTGGGATGACCAAGGTAGGAGGAATAGACCTGTATAGTTATGGGTAAAAAAGGAAACTGGTCTGATCTTCTATGCCCACTTCTCTGAAGCTCTGTTTTCCTGGTGAGCTTGAGAATTATAAAATTCTACCTTCCTCCTAGAGCTTAATATTTGTCATAGCCAGGATCTGATGTTGACACCTGTCAGGAAGATAATCTTCAATTTGAACTCTTTCCAAAGGGAATTATAATCTCCAGTATGACTACTTGTTTTATAAAAACATTTTCAAGAATGCATTTAGTAAAAATCTTTGATTTAGGTGTAGATGCTTAAGGCTGCACAGTTTGGTTATAAATCCAGCTTCATCATTAACTGTGTAACTTGGACAAGGTTCTTAATCTGTCTGTGCTTCAGTCCCCTTACCTCTGAAATGAGGATTGTAATAGTTATCCTTGAGTGAAAAGATTCAGAGAAGTGTCTGGCATTTGGTAGGACCTAAAAAATATTTGTGGAGTGCATAAATATCGCTTAGGGATGATATGTTAAATCAAAGCTTTTTTGACTTTGAAGGATGGTTGGGATTTCAATGAGGGAGGGCTATATTGATGAAAGAAGTGGTATACACATGAAGAAATAAAGGCTATCCCTGGGGAAAGAGAAAAACACATTTTTAGTGGGTTAATAGGGTATATAGGAAAAAATGGTTAAAAACGTTTTATGGAGTCTAACTGTAATGTGCCTTCACAGCCAAACTAAGAAATACAAACATTTTTAGTAGGTGAAACAGTGTGATGGTGTGTGAGCACGGAAATATCCAGATCAAAATGAGATGGGTGGTTATTTTATTTGCCTGTTTTGCATTCCCTTAAGTTTATTTTTTCTAACATAAAAACTATGCGAGTTTGTTATATTGCATTGTGAGTCCATTTCCCATTGTGAAGATTAAACTCCGGAAACGCCAGAGACAGGGGACAACCCAAACGCTGGGGCACAGGCAGGCCGTTCCACTCCCCTAGTGAGCAACGACTCAATCACACCTGAAGGAGAGTCTTACATTTTGGCAAAACCTATGGAAATAATGTGCCAAGAATTTTAAGTGTTCTCCGATCACGGCAACATTATTTGGGTGTCAGATGAGTGGGTGTGTTGGTGTTATGGACAAAAAAGGGGCCACACACTAAACCTGACAAGCTCAGGGGAGCTTGCATGGCAGGCGTCACAAACTCAGAGACCTAAAGTAACCATGTAGGATAGTCTCAAATTAAAACTTCCCAACTAAAAGTAAGTCACGGCGGGTAGTCATGTCCTCAGCTAGCATCTTCCTTGACAAAGGTCACTCTTTACCCTAACTGAGCCTGTCACTGTCTTTTTGCATCTACCATAACATACTTTTGGAATGCCAGGGTGATTTCCCTTTCCCAGACCCTTCAGGGACAGTCTCCCATCAGAGCAGGAGACACAGAACCACTCATTATGTTGTTACTCTGTTAATTGTTATCTGTTAACTGTCCTGTACCCACCAATGTAAAAGAAGTATGTCTCTGACTTTTTATCCAGTCCCAGAGATTTCTTAGCTCTGCTTCCTCCTGGCTCTCTAATCTATCATCAGTGGATTTCAGGTAGCTCTCTTATGTCTTTTGATTCTAATGTAAAAAATAAGGTGCAAAACGGCCATTTTCCCAATCTGTTGAGGTTTTACTTCTTGGCAATTGGCATCAGTTTGGCTTAAGTAAATGCATAAAAATTCTTACAGGTTTGGATGTTTCTTACGTTGACATTGTCTTCACTGTCTTGGTGACATTAAAGACTTAACTGAGGGCTTTAGAAAAGCTGTAAGAAACTGATTAGTGATTGCTAGATTCCTTCTTAGGATGATGACTCTGGAAA
>PVJI01014918.1:0-42680 GCA_004026765.1 Micronycteris hirsuta
GGTATGACACGCACCGAGTCACGGCAACCACGGGTGTCGGCAGGCCCGATCTACCCCGTGTCAGCAACAATAACAGGTGCCACCGCTGAATCTTTACCACATGTTTCACACCAACATACAGGGTTCGGCACAAATAGAGCCTCTTTTCTATTACAAAGTCTGTTACTACAAAAATCATAAGCATGTAATTCTGTAACATAACGATATCATACTCAAGCACAGCACATGATACTTTAGGTGAAATGTTCAAATTAAAACTATAAATTATTATACCCATATTATTACCCTACTGGCTACTCTCACGCAAGCCTTACTTCTGCCAGACTCTGCATATTATCTAATAAATTCGTGTAAAAAACAGCCATTCCAATGACCTAGAATTAAAACCCACATTTTACAATGAAAATAACTGTGATCGAAGTCCATATTCTCCCACCAATGTCAAGTGGACATTCTTGATGAACCACAGGAGCTCTGGTGAACGGACACGGAACAGTGGAACGTTGAGGGAACCCACAGAAGCTTCACAGCAGAGGTGAAACAGAAGCTGAGTCTTGAAAAGTGGGGAAGAGAAGAAATTTCAGGAAACAGGGATGCATCAGGAATTAGTACATTTAAATCTGAGTCTGAGGACATTCATACACATATGTAAGTCATATAAATACATATATGTGCATACAGTGCACACAAATATGAATAATTTACTAAGAACAAGTGTGTACACATACACACTTATGTGAATGAGCATCCTAGGACTGGTATATTCACACGAGCCAGTCTGGGCTATAAAACAGGGCTCTGACATGGAAAAGGAGTCTCTATAGGGAGAGACGCTTCATTTCAAGTACATAATAAAAATAATCCTGAAAGTGTAATTTCTAGTGTCTTAGGTGGACATTTGTCTTACAATGTAAAGGGACTGGTCTTACATGTGCAAAATCAGGAATGCTAAAATATGATTTCAAAAAAGTTACTTCTATGAAAACATGACTTCAGGAGACTTTTGTCATGAATTCTGCTATGTTCCATAATTTAAGATCATGTCTGACATCTCTGACCCTCACCGATCAAAATATTTATTATTCAAACATGAATCAATAAAATACTCCCACAGACAGTACATATGGGCGTGCCAGCACACTCACACACACACACACACACACACACAGCCACGCCTCCGTGGAAACACGGACTAGTAAGAAATTCCTGATGTGTGGGGGAGGGTAGTACCAGGGGACTACATGGTAATGAGAAAAGTTGCAATAAAAAATAAATCAGAAGCCTGGCTGGCGTGGCTCAGTGGATTGAGCACTGGCCTGCAAACCAAAGGGTCACTGGTTCGATTCCCAGTCAGGGCACAGGCCTGGGTTGTAGGCCAGGTCCCCAGTAAGGGACACATGAGAGGCAACCACACAATGATGTTTCTCTCCCTTTCTTTCTCCCTCCCTTCCCCTCTCTAAAAATAAACAAATAAAATCCTTAAAAAATAAAAAAGAAATTAAAAAATGAAATTCCTGAAGTGTATGTAACCTACATAAGTTTATCTTTTAAAAATTATCCATGAAAATTCAAATGTCTTTGAAAAAATAATAATGTAGCAGCCAACGAATATCAAAAGTATTTTGACAAATAATTTCAAAACAAAAATTAGCCAACTGCAGGCTTTGAAATCTACTTGAAGACACACATAAAACTAAAATACTAAAATCAGGATTCGTTCTATAAATAACTAATATATGGATTTATCTCAATTCTAATTTTTAAGAAATGTTCATTAGTAAAATACTATCAAATAATTACTGGGAGTAAGCAGGTTAAGTGCTCATATGTATTTCTCCAACATACATGGGGAATGTATTTTTACATTTTAATTTAAGTATAGCATTCAAAAAACACCCGACTTGAAAAGGACAGTCCTTTAAATTCTCTAAATTTATTCTTGACGGTGACTAAATACATCCTGGGAGATACAGCAAGGCAAAGCTGCTCGCCCAAGAACTGAATTCAAATTGCTCTCGAGTAGAGCGGTGTCGGCTCTCAGCAGCAGCAGCAGAGAGGAGGAGGAGGAACCATGGTCATAGCATCAGCAAATGCACAGGCTTACATGCACTAGGAACTGCTCGCACTGCTAACTGCCCTACTTGAATATTCCTCAAAATCCGTGCAGAATGTAGTGTTAATCTTCTCATTTTACAGGCGTGGAAGCACAGATCATACCAATTATAGGGTGCTGTCTAGTATATGCATAACCTCAAAGTTAGCTATGGCCCACGGACCAATAAATTATCATGAGGGTCGACATGAGCCACTCTTGGTTGGAGAAAGGCAAGCAACTTGAAACAAACCTAGTACTTCAACTCTCCTGCATAACCCCTGTATACCTTGCAGCAGTTTTAACCACACAAACTAAATGATGCACTGTTTAAATCCTCAACTAAGGATATGTTTATTGATTTTTAGAGAGGGAAGAAGAGAAAGAGAAACATCATTTGGCTGCCTCCTGAATGCGCTCCGACAAGAGACTGAACCCACAACCTAGGTATGTGCCCTGACCAGGGACTGCACCTGCAACCTTTTGGTGTACGGGATGACGCTCCAACCAACAGCGCCACCCAACCAGGGCTGCATGACGCATTTCGTTTGAAGTCTTTATTGCCTTTAGCAACATGCTGAATTCTTGTAGCTGACCACTAAATACTATTTGGTGAGATTTGCATCAAATTATATGGAGAAAGAAATACAATCATCCTTTCTTTACTGTTCTACAACACTGCCATTAACTACAGTGCCCCATCGGTAAATTCGCTAACCTGTCTGGGCCTCAGCTTCTTTATCTATGAAATTAAGGGACTCAGAGACCATTAAGTCTCCTTCCATTTACAAAGTTGTGGATCCTACGAATTTTTTAAAATGCACAGCGCCGCAAGGCATCTGCTAAGAACTAGAATAAATTAAAAGTCCATTAAGAGAGTTTGCGTTCCAACTCTGAATTAGTGAACTCAGGAAATTTAACCAAACTTCTCATTCCTAGTGGCTCCTAAACTGCTTTGGGTAAGAATATAAGGGATAACTGGTATCTCAATTGCAATTTAGCATGCCACCTATCTTTATCACATGGCACTCTGAAGAGAAAGGCTTAGGAAATAAACAGATACAATGGGGTGAAATATTTTCACTATTTCCAAAGTTGAGCCTGTGGACACACCAGTAGCTGAACAATCCTCTGGAGGTGGCCTTGGAGAATCCTGAAGGTGAACAGGGAGGATTTCTCTTCTAAGCATAGTTCCATAGAGCACTGCACTATAACAGGGTTTGTCTGTGACCATACATCATCTCTTTCCCAACAGTTTCACCACAGCCCCTTGGAATGCTCAGAAATGTGTCTGTCACTTAGTCTTGTATATTTAAAGGAGTATATTCTTTATAATGGTATCTCAGCAGTAAAAAGATAATCCACACATCAGGCATGTGCCAAGCAGTGTGGCAGGTACTTTACACACATTATCTCGGGTAATCCTCGCTGCGAGGAGGAGATAATAACCTCCGCTTCACAAGTGAAGAAACCGTCTGATGGCTGTTGAACTGCACGGCCAGGGTTTAAACTCACGCCGATCCTGAAGTTCGTACTCCTCTCCCCGTGCCACAGCACCTCTCACGGGGAGCTCTGCCCTGTGAGCTCGATGGAAGTGCTATGCCAGAACCAACTTCCACAGTGACAGATGTGGCCAGATTTCAGAGTCCCACTAGGCACTGAAAGGGCACAGACTGTCCCTGCAGCATGCACTTTGTGGCTCCAAGCAGCCACTGAAGAAAAGACTCATTCTCAGCTCTGATTGGGAGCCACAGACACCCTGAGTCTTGCTATTTGCTACCGTTCGGTACCACTTCTCCCGGTACCTTCCGGGGACTGAAGGGGCCTTTCCCATTGTATTTTCTGGAATCTCATCAACAGTCTGAAATCTCTTCCCTTTCAAAGGTGACTTTAGTTTGGGAAAAAGCCAGAAGTTGCAGGGTGCCAAATCTGTGCTGTAGGGGGGCTGAGTCACCTGGGTGACAATGTTTTGTCAAAAAACTCTGCACGAGATGTGATGCATGAGTGGATGCATTGTTGTGATGAAGCTGCAATCACCAGTTGCCCATAGCTGCAGCCTTCTGAATCATCTGAATAGTTTCCGCAGAGGAATGTTCAAGCTGAATGCAAAATATGATGCAGATTCATTGCTCTACTCGCTCAGTCATTTTGAATGTGATGGCCACACAGTACACATGCTCACTCAGTGGCATCTGCCATTCCCACTGACTAGTATAGTGAAGTCATCATTGTTCACACATGTGCATTCCAGTCCACTCTCCTTGGCTGCCAGGTTACATCGATGTCATGCAAACTGTTGCCTCTACACTAACAATGGTTAGACTTTTTCCAGAAAGACCTTAGATGTATGTATACATGTGTGTATACATACGTATATATATGGTACGTCATACAGTCCTTTTACAAAAAAGGAGGGGCAACAGAAGATGGGTTTATAATTTCTCATGGTAATATGATCCAAATAAACTAAAACCCACAAAGGTAAAGATCATTCTGAAAATCCATCACCCAGAACTCCTGTTTATGGAGATTGTTCGGCTCAATTTTTTTTCATCTTTTTTTGTTGTTGTTCAGTGCAGTTGTCTCCATTTCTCCCCACCCCCCACCCCAGCTATTATTTAATATCACATCTATTCCAGAATCAGTCAGACTTTGATTTTCAATAACTCCTACAGCCCTTCCTTTATTGCCTCTTTAATGTCACTGACAGTCCCTTAACCATTAGGAAGTCCACACTTTGATCTCTTTTACTCTGACCTTTAATTGGTCATCCACTGAGTCGGCAAGTGCTTACCCTCCTTCATCCTCTTTCCAACTAAATGCCTAGTATAGTTAAAAATAAGGACAGAGTCAAGGTCTCAGAAAGCACAGATTTCAGCATACTGAAGAAATCACCGTGGAAGGATGCACTGGAACAGTGTAAAGTCTCCTCTGCTCTCAGTACTAAAGAGACGGGAGGCCAAGAACCACCAGCAGCTTCTCCCGCAGCCGACAGGCAGGTGTCCTCTGGACACGTGAAATGTGGCTGGTCAAACTTAGTGGTTCTGCAAGCGTGACGTACACACAAAACTGGGAAGACCTTTTACCAAAAAATAAATTCATTTATCATTATATATCGATTACCTGTTAAATTAGTAATATTTTGGACATACTGGGTTAAATAATATATGGTTTAATCACTTTAGGAACTCTAAAGTTACTTTAGCTGCTTGCATTACATTTCAAATGAACAGTAGGTCAAGGCCCCACATTTCAAAGCCTTGGATAGCACACTGGGAACTCCTGGACTCTCACTGTATTTTAGATAGACCTTACTGACATGTCTACTCTGTTCACTAAACTCCAAAACATATGGTCTCTTGTTTAATCTAGGATTTAATGTATCTGGATGTAAATGCATCACAACATGTACTGTTAATTGAGCACAATCATATAGAATGTATTTGATGCTTGCCGGTACCTGATTTTTGTATCACTAGATTATCAATCTTCAGTTCTTTGAAAACTCTGCAGAGTGATCTCAAAGGTGTTGTGTGTGCCTTGCAAAAGCAGTCACTCACCCGCAGCCATGCCTGAACTCCAGTGTCAAGGGCTTTCCATAATCCGCACGGCCTATTAAAACTAAAAGACTCCCAGAGGACCAGAAATATAACCCAACATTCACGTTATGTCCTCAAGCACAGCTGCATTTAAATTGATAAAATAAAATGTAACTTATTCTGCATCACACATCCACTCCAATGCTGATGGGAAATGCATTAGACAATACATACACATCATTAAAGTAAACGCAGCCAGTATATTATGTTACAGCACCATTTGGAAACGCAAGCAAACAATCCGCCTAAATTTCTAAATGTCAAACCTACTGACAATAACATTTTCATCTACTCTGTGTCTTACTGTTGCTCCTTATACATTTCTCCTCGGGCATTCTTTTGAATACACACATTTGATGAACAGAGTTTATAATTTTCATAATATATCAAAATGGTGAAAGAATGCACTGCACATTTAAGGAATGCTGCAGCTCCTTTATAAACTAGTAGCACACCAGAAAAACAATCACATATTACAACCTACATTAATCCCCGCTTTTTCATGGAGTTACATGTCAAAACAATGTTTCCCATCATGTGATCTCTCCCAAATACCCCGGCTCGCTGGGTTCGGGTCAGAGGTGCCTGTGAACGAGAACGCTGACTGCCAGCCTGCGGTCCATCTCCATCAGCGACTTGGGCGGGGAGGGCTCCGCTCAACAGACATTGGCTCGCTGACAAATGAAAACCGCCGACACTGGAGAGAGGATCTACCTGGTTAAAGAGGACGTGGATTTAATTCTTCTAAGTCTGCCGAAGGCCTTTAAGAGTTAACGGTTATCCACATGCCAGGCCGTGCACGGAGTTACCAAAAGGCTACATCAGTGGTTCCCCACCTTTATCACATCACCTGCAAATGTCTGAGGAAATCAGTACCTTCTCAGCACAGCGACTACCACCCCTACAAACCAGCCGAGAAGCTCTGGGCCCACTCACGTAGGGAGCTTCAAGTCTAATGCCTCGAGCCAGGAGGTTGGAACAGAGATGTGCAGCGGCCAGAATAAGGCTGGAAGTCCCCGAGACGACGGGTGCCCTCCCCCAGAGGGCCAGTGCTGCTCAGCTTCCGACAACAGGCCTGTGGTTATATTCAAGTTAAATGTACAATCTGTACCCATGTATGGAATCTCCCAAGTCTTAAAATACTGGCTATACTATGTATACTAACAAAAAAGAAGAAACACACCAGCCTGTTCATGCGATGTGTTGTACCTTCAGACTTAAAATATCCAGGAGGACAAGAAAATTACAAATTACAGAGGCACTTAGATTTATCAGGGCCCTTTCAACTGTGTGCCAAGAGGACCCCAAATTCATACAATAAAACATGGCGCTTCCTATGGACGCATAAATCTTATGTGCAGTTTTTGGGGGGAATTTGTATTAAAACAAGCAGTATATTATGAATACAGTTCAAAAATCACAGGATTTAAAGTAAAACAAGAGGGTCAGAATAAATTTATCGCAGGCTGCTTTTAACCACACACCTGGAATTAGTATCCTTTTCTGACCAAAAGTGTGAAAAGTTAGCTACTGGGTGACCCTCAGAAGGGACAAAAGAACCTCTTAAATGGCTCAGAGTGAAATCAGGTTTCCAAGGAATCTTCCATAGTTTGGAGTTCTTCACAGCCCTGGTCACTTATATTGCTCATTGAAACATACTGTGCATTGTCAAAATGTTCCAGAGGCTCCTGGAATACTGCATTTCAGCAGTGCAGCCCTGGATGGAGGGCACCCCACTAACACAGCAATAGATTTGCCCATTCTACGTGAATAAACAGCTTCCTTGGAGTGTCCTGTGTTTGTTTACTGTTAATGAATAAAACATAAAAATTGCTATTTGGAATATAAAGCACTGTAGTTCTTGCAAATGGCAGAGTTATGCCGGCTGTAGTTTAGAGTACTAAGGCTGTTATTTATAGAATATAACTCATTATCACTATTCAAATATTGAAAAAGAATAGTTTGTGTTCAAAGATAAAACTGCCACAGGGGACTATTGATATAGAAAATATGGCTGGAGAGATATGGAATGCATATTAAAATTTATATACTGAAAATAAAAAATATATTTAATGGTATATTTAATATTCTAACAGCATCAACTAGAAGTGTAAAAGTTATATTTGCTGACATTTCAATTATAACCTTCTATTTTCAGTACCTTCAGTTCAATCCAAAAATTTTCTGCAGGCCCAAAAGTAATATACTTTACCATGTCTCAGTCTGAACATTATTAGTTGTTTATTATTATTATTATCATTATTATTTTGGTTAATGTTCATTGAGCACACTGAAACTTTCAGGAAAAAGACCTAAAGCAAATCTGGATGTTTTTCCTCACAAGATCATCAGATTTTGACTCGAATATAGTAGAAATTTAAGACAAGGCTTTGCCGCGTGAAGGCAGGAGGTAAGGAGGCGCCATGGGTAGTTAAATAATAAACGGTGGAGTCAGGAATCAAACCCAAGGATTGTGATGCCAGTCTGTGCTCTTAACTACTGTAGTTTATTTCCTTTTCACTATCATAAGGGGATAGAAGTATTTTAATGTATAATTACTTATACATTGTATTTATAAGTTACCTATAATATACATACTATTTTATTAATTGCCCATAACTTTAAAACAATGTTAGGAAATGTTTATTCTTATAATCTATTTCAGTATCTTACAGCTCTCACTGATATACAGAACCATATCTAACTTAATGCTACTATAACCCGCCATGCAATTATAATTGTTATGTGCAGTTCTTTGTACAATTTCTGAAGTTTCCAATAAATTAAATCTTCGGTGGGTACAGAGGCACCCTAGGGCTGACTGAAGTTACTCAGCCTTCTAGGGCCCAGTTTTCTCAAACACAAAACGGTGATCATAGCGGTGCCAAGGTCATGGCAAGGCTGTGGGAACGGAATGAAATAATGCAAGCGAAATGCTTAGCACAGTGCCCAGCACACCAGAAACCCTCGGCACAGATTAACTGTTATTATTGTTGCTGTTAATAATTTTATCCACCCTTGTGTCCTTGTGATTTACATGAAGTTTGGCACATTAAATAAATTAATGAGTACTTTAGGACTTTTTAACCCCCTCCCCCATATACATGCAAATGCATCCTTTTTCTCCACAGGCACTGCCATCTCTCAAACATGGTTCTGTTCCCTCTGCTTCACGCACTATTCTCGATCCTATTTTTCATCTGGCTAATGCCTACTTTTCATCCCAGTTTTGGCATCCTTTCTTCTTTTACGGGAAGTCTTCCCTTAAACTCAAAACTCTGACACACCCCTGCTTCTGCTTTTCCACTGAGCTTTCTTCTTGTCAAAGCACTAATACCAAGTCTTTTTAAGGTCATTTTACTTGCCTAACTCCCCACTAGACTGCAAAACTCTTCAAGGCAGACACTATCTTTTACCACTACCAGGTATAGAACATAAGATGCTCGATAAACATTTGTCCAATGAATGAACAAGGACACACTTCTATTTCATAATTTTCATAATTCTCATCTTCCCTACCAAATGAAACATGGGATTTTGAATTCCGCTGAATTTTAGAAATGAACAAAAAGGAAAAAGGGAAACCAATTTTTATTTTAATGTACCAAAAAATCTTGGACAAGTTCCTCCCTAATGATAGCCAAATGGCCATTAACATGTACAAAAAATACGCATCAACATTAGTCATTAGGAAAATGTAAATTAAAGGCAACATGAGACACCAATACACAGCCCTGGGGACGGAAAAAGAAAGCAAGAAAATACGGAGACAGTGACAACACAGGGAATCTGCAACTTTCACGTGCTAGTGATAAACATCTAAATTAGTACAGTCACTTTAAAACTGTTTGGCAGTATCTCCTAAAATGAAAATATATTCCACAAGACTCAGCATGTTTACTTCTAGGAATATGGCACAAAGAAATATGACACATGTACCCTGGCTGGTGTGGCTCAGTGGATTGAGTGCTGGCCTGTGAATCAAAGGGTCACTGGTTCAATCCCAGTCAGGGCACACGCCTGTGTTGCAGGCCAGGTCCCCAGTAGGGGGCGTACAGAGGCAACTACACACTGATGTTTTTCTGCCTCTCCCCCTCCCTTTCCCTCTCTAAAAAATAAATAAAATCTTAAAAAGAAGAAGAAGAAATATGATACATGCACACCAAAAGCCATTTCCAAAGAATTTTCAGTTGCTAAATATTAGAAACAACAGAAATGTCCATCAACAATAAAATGGACAAATAACTCTGTGGAAGTTTTTTGATAAATTCATATAGTAAAATATTATATAGCAATAAAAAAGAACAATATGGATGAATCTCAACAACATAACATTCAACAACAAAAACCAGACACGAGTACCTGTTGTCCTCCTGTGGTGTTGAGGGACAGAAAGTCGTCCATGGTGACGGAGGTGACACAGCAGTTGATTCCTGTGCATGGCTGCTAATAATGTTTTGTGACTAAATCTGGGTGGTCATAGAGTATATATGTTCACTTTGTGGGAGTTCATCTATTTCTGCATTTGTAATATGTGCTCTTTCTGCATGTGAATTGCACTCTGGTGAAAAGGTGAACTAAAAATAAGTGAAAAAATAAATGCCCTTAACCTAAAAAATTAAGTCAACACAGATGATTCACACAACTCCGGAAAGTCTGAAATCCTCCGAACCTGACTAGTCACTTGATTCTACTTGAGATCGCACCTTCATTTTATTTCTAACTCTTCTCTTTACTGGGAAAGTCTATTTTAATCTATTTGCTAAATACACTATATAGACACAGGTATATTACTACTGCCATAAAAAGTGATGGATTAGCAGAAATGGGCTTATTATATCTTTCTTATACATAGAAGATAAAGAAGGAAAGAGTTTCTCCTGAGATAAGCTGGCAACTGTCTAAAGAGCTGGAAATGATAAACACCACATATTTATAGTCATATTTACACACATATCTCCAACAAATCATCTGGGTTGGACTTGGAATTAACTGGCTAAAGAGCAGTGAAAGACATTGAAAAGCAGAGGCCGTGGCGTATCGGACTGTTCCCCCCTCCGAGGAGAAACGAGGGGGAAGAGAGCATCAGGGCAGGCGCACCCAGGGGCACCGCTGACTGCCACAGAGGAGGAGGGTGGGGGTGCACTGGGTTTTCTGCTCGCCAGCTCTGTGCTACCTCCCAGAGCAGTGTCATAGGAGAATGTGAGAAACCCGGGTTGGAACAACCAAGGCCATGAGAAAACCTTTAAAAGTCTTTATACAGAGGCACCATTCTCAATAAGTGAAACTTCAGGGGTAGTGTACCAATTTCAAATTAGTAATTTTGTTGCTACACAATGAATTCATTTCCAAACCATTGTTCCCTAGAAATTTTTCAGGATCTCCTTCGTCTCCAGCCCCTCCCTCCTGTTACTCTGCTTTCTTATGCACAACACACGGCTAATCATCTTCTGCAAAAGTGACTGAAGAGGCAGAAATGCCCTAAGGGCGAGCGCACCACTGTGGAAAAGGTATGCAAAATAAACCCACACCTAATTTCAGCGACATGGCAAAAACCACCTCTGGGAATGGGTCCTGGTTCAAAACGTTCACAAATGTAGTTTTTGCCAGACATCTCACTCCCGTTTCACTGGAAATCATGTTTATCTCCAGAACATTCAAACATTTAGGCAACGTCCTAGTCTTGTCATACATGATTCATCAAGACCTATTTGAAAAGGCGTATTGTGTTTTTATATTTTACTGATGAAAACAAACTATCAATGTCAGGCACGCTTTACTTGTCTAATCGAAATCACAAAAAGTGTACATATTTTTATTCTCATTTTATCACCTCTCCATATGATGGCTATAAGTAATTGAATTTAATTCCATTTCATTGTAACTCTTTTTGGATAATAAATATATTCATCATAAATCAGTACAATTATTATAGAACTATCATGGAGAGAAAGCAGTTTCCATTTACATTGTTCACATGGAAAATTAGATTTCTCTGTCAAAAAGCTTACTCATAATAGGGTCTTTTAAAGTTACAAGTCCCTTGCAATCAAAGATCTCTGTGTGTAAATAAAAGTAGGAAACAGATCAATATAACTTTGCAACTCTTCTTGTAATTAGACTGAGAAATAAAATTTCTCTTTTATCGGGAATTTATGTTTCTTGTGGAAAATGCTTCCAATTTTAATATTTTAGGAAGATAAAATCTACTTATCTACTCTTTTAACTATTCCTCAACAGAAGCAAAATAGAACTGTCGAGACCGCAAGTCACAGTGAACCCCTGGTGTCTGCTTTTAGCTTCGGCAGTGACAGTGACATAAAGCCCGTCGACAGCCCTGTACCCATCTGCTCTCATCGCTCAGTGTCATGGCCTGTGTGTTAAACGTAAGTATCGGGCAGTCATAAAATCTCAACAACTCCATACTCTTCAGGGAGGAAACATAAAGTGACACTCTGTTGAGTGGGGAATCCCAGGGCCTGTGGCCATGTCTGAAAGGGTTTGACACGCTGCCAAAGGAGAGTGCGGCCTGCCTTCAAAACAAGGTCGTCCTTACATGGAATTTGGTTGTAAAGGAGACTACAATCCTCACATTTATATTTGCCAAAATAGCCATTCATGACTATATATAGTTCAAAAGGCAATTTCAGAAATTTTATTTAATAATTTTTTTAATTGCATAGTACACAGGGACCAAACCACCGTCTACAAAGTCAAAGAAAAGGCAGAACAGGCAAGCAGTGCACGCCAGTGACGGACTCGAGACCTCGGTGCTCCCGGTCCGCCTGTCGCCGCTCCGCGGAAGGAAGAAGGCGGCAGCCTGACACCTTCAGGGCTGATCCTACAAAGACGGCGGCCACAGCACGTAACAGGCTCCGAATGCATCGCACTCAAGTTCTTGGCAGGGCAGGACACCGACAGATGCAATGAACTAGAACGCACTCCCATGTTTAAGGAAGGCAACGCTATAGCCAGGAACAGCAGGAATGAAAACTCAAGACATGTGTTTTCTGAGATTTATAATCGGGTAGAAATAGAGAATGAGGAGATTAACTAGTGTTTAGATTCTTCCATCAAAATATGGAACGGGAAGATTTTACAGCCTGCCACTTACTGTGCAACTGTGAAGACAGATGACTGACAAATCTCATGGCTTTTCACTATCACCAGGATCCAGAACTCTCCCAAGTCTGCTGCTACACAGCAGCGTCAAGCAAAGCCTATCCTGGAGAATGGTAATTTCGGGTACAGGGTATGCAGAGAAAAAAGAGCCATGGAAAGAAAAAAGCATTTGGAATAAAACTAAAAAACAAACAAAACAAAACAACAGTTGGTGTCATGAGTAAAATCAGTTTAATTTCTTACTAATGAGTTCATAAAACTGGTACTCACATTTGAATGATTAGGCATTTGACTTGATAGCATACTCACACTCTTCTTATTAAGAATAAAAAAGAGATGACTTAATATAATAAACCCTGTTCTATTAACGGTACTTCAGTTTAAGGCAATAAGGGTCATGAGAGTTGACAGTTGATAATTCCATGTCTCTAAAAAACTTTCAGTAGAAGAGGCTACAAACAGGACAAGATATTCTTGAGATAGTGATACAGGAGATTCTGTTCCATGAATTCCTGGAGTGAGTGAGGAGGGAGAAAGAGGGGAGGGAAGGAAGAGAGAGAAGGAGAGAGGAAGGGAGAGAGGAGGGAAGGGAGGAAGGAAGGAAGGAAGGAATGGAGGAAGGAGAGAAGAAAAGAAGAGAGGGAGGGAGGAAGGGAGGAAAACACAGCGGAAACATCAGCTTCGGTGGAAATTCAGAGGAGGGCTGGAGCTGACTAGTACAGGCATGTGTGAGCTGACTGTGCTCATCTCTGTACAACCCCATAACTACACTTTTGCAGCTTGAAATGCATCATGGTCTGTGTATTTATATCATGGAAATCAGCACATACAACAAATCAGGGCTTCTTACTCAGAAAGCTGTTTCTCAGTCTGTCACTGGTTATATCTAAATTACAACGCTCAGTCTCCAACCAATAAACTGGCAGTGCTATCAACTACCTCAAAAGATGCATATGAAAATTAAATACAATAAAGCAAGAGTACTTAGTAGACCTACAAGAAGTTCAGATAGTTGTATTACTTTCAAAAATTAGCCATCAAGCAGAAACCAACCTCAAAGACTTTCACCTCGCAGATAATGAGGTCTCCTTAAAGGAAGCCCTAGCTAGATCAAGGATTCAAAAAGTTGAACAGTGGCAGCTGATCAGTAGTGGAGTTTAAAAACAAAAACAAAAACAAGAACAGGCAAACAAAAAGGGAGTTGTGGTCAGCAGCGGGCCAGCACACATACAACCCTGCAAAGTATGAAAAATCGATGTCCTGGCATTCGTTCCAAGCCCTTACGTGAAACAAACCAGCATTAAATCTGATGTTTGTATGCTATCTTAGGTGTTTTAAATATACTGGCATTATGTAAGGAATGGCAGTAACAGAGCACTAGAAATAAGACAATAGGAACATCAAAATATTAAAACAACGGCGCTCTCAGTCAACAGCGTAACAGGCACAACCCAAATGCCACGTCCACGTAGAGAAAGGTGCGTCGCAAGATCTGGAGCAATGAAACCATTACATAATGCAACGGTGACATTCGCTACCAAAAAGAATTTCAGAAAAAGAGTTTAATTTATTCCTTGATATATGCATTTCTATTTACAAAGCAAAATTTTCCCTTGGCTAGCTAAAAAACTGTACATATGTCCATCTGCACACATATGAAGTGCTCTCTCTACAGACTCAACAGACATGCTTCATTCTCATACTTAAACAGCCAGCAGTCACCACGGCCTCCCTGTGCCTCCCTTTCTCTACTAGATGCCGTTTTCCCTGTTCCCCTTCTACGCTTTTTCAACTTTATACTTTCATTCTCATCTCCTTAATGTGGTCTCACGACAAGTCTTCCAAAAGCAGAAAAGGCAATGGGTCAGAGAAAAGGAGGGAGGAGACTATTCTAAAAAACCCACCAAGCCACACCCCAGCGCAGATGACAGCCACCAGTGGCCACTCACTATTCCAGTCCCCCCAACACACACATCACTCACTGCCCCTCTTTCTCAAAGATGTCTTAGATTGTGAAAGAATCAGATAATGAATTTGTTTTTGTATTGCTGAACCTACCACTAATCTAAATCTATCCATTACATATTTTTAAAAAAACTCTCAAAAAAGTTGAAAATTACTAAGTATCTCAGCTATGCACTGGAATATAAATACCTTAGACCAGTATTTCTCAACTTTGGCTGCACATCAGAATTCTCAGGAGCTTTTTAAATTCCTTCTGAGCCCTGGCTGCTGTGGCTCAGTGGATTGAGTGCCAGCCTGCCAACCAAAGGGTCGTCAGTTCAACTCCCAGTCAGGGCACATGCCTGGGTTGCAGGCCAGGTCCCCAGTGGGGGGGGGGGCTCACAAGAGGCAACCACACACTGATGTTTCTCTTCTTCTTTCTTCCTTCCTTCCCCTCTCTCTAAAAATAAATAAAACCTAAAACAAATTTTAATAAACAAATAAAACTCCGTCTGAGCCATCCGAGTCTCTGACCAGTGACAAGAAAACCTCGGGGGACAGTACGTAGGCACCAGAAGGTTCTTAAGTCACTGAGGTGATTCCAACGTGCAGCCAGGGCTGAGAACTACTGCTCTAGACCCATGGTTCTTACTCCTTGCTCTATACCAGCGATCCTCAACCCTAACTTCACAGTACCCGCCCCCCACCCGTTCCCGCTGGAAGCTTTCAAACACACAGACGCCCAGGCCCCAGCCTACACCAACTCACTCAGAATCTCTGGGAATGGAAACGCTTTCCCACAAGTTACTCTCCCGAAGCTATGGCTGACCACTAGTGTTCTTCAACTGCAGATCCACACTTACATTCTTGGAATTCTTCATTGTAACTGTCTCTATTTTATATTCCACCTTTGTACCATTTTTAGTAGCATTAACCCTTAAGGGACCTTAAAATTATTAAAATGCTTGCTTCAGGAAGACTAGTAGAAGAGAAACTCGGGACTCTTATTTATTGGCATGAGTATCAGTTTCCCGGGGCCGCGGTGACAAAGCACCACAACCTGAAACAACAGATCTTGTTCTCTCACAGCTCGGGTGGTCAGAAGTCCAAATGCAAGTGCCGGCCGAGCCACGCGCTCTCTGAAGGCCGCAAAGGAGAACGTGTTCCATGTCTTCCCTTAGCTTCTAGTGTTGCCAACGATCCCTGGCATTTCTTGGCTTGAAGACACATCACTTCAATCTTCCCCTCCAACGTTCCGTGGTTTTCCCTGCGTGTCTGTGTCTCTTCTCTTAAAAGGACAAAAGTGCTTTAGGGCCCACCCCACTCCAGTATGACCTCATCTTAGCCAGTTACATCTTCCACAACCCTGTTTCCAAATAAGGTCATGTTCTGAGCTTCCAAGAAGAACATGAATTTTAGGGGGACACCATTCATCCTAGTATAGCAGGAAAGGGGGAAAAAAACAGCAACTATGGTCAGAAGCATCAGATGTTGTGAACAAGTAGTAGAACAGCCAAGTTTCTAGGGACCTCAAAGACAGTGAAGGGGTATGTACAAAACAGAGCTAGGGTTAAGAGCGTCCCTAAAAGATAACGTGGAAAGAAATCCCAAGCCCCAACCGTTTGTCACTACCAGTGCCACTGAACCATCCGGTTGCAGACTCTGAAATACCAGGCTGCCTATGTATGGTAACTTTCAGATCCATAGATCTGCTGTCAGCGCTAAAACAATACTCCCAAAAGTTCATATGAAAAGTCAAGCCGTTCCCAATAATGGGGGGCATTATGGAGGAAATGTGCTTTGCAGAATTAACCACCTCTAACAAGCACATACTTCATGGAGTCACATTTCAGGGAAAATACTTTCTGAAGTCCAACTTCACATTCCCAGCAAAATAATAAATGCTCCATGATTTAGCATGCTGGTTATCTATCAAACCTCTCATATAGTTAATGAATCTCACAAGGTACAGTTAGCACGGAATTTTGGTTTCTAATAATCAAGTAAGAGTATATGAGTCACACTGCCGTGCTCAGAAGCTTCTTTGTGATGCTCTAAAAGCCTGATGCTGAGAGCAGTGTCCTTGACTGCAGACGAGGGAAAAGGAGACCTAACACATAAATACATGCAATGCAAAAATTTTTTGACCAAAATCATAATTCCACTGGTAACAATTAGCTTGTCCCAATATATTTCATCTTCTGTGGCCTTAAGTAACCCATAAGTAAGTATTCTTCACTTAAACACTATTTTTTTTAAAGATTTTATTTATTTTTAGAGAGAGGAAGGGAGGGAAAAAGAGAGGGAGAGAAACAGCAATGTGTGGTTGCCTCTCACATGGCCCTCACTGGGGACCCGGCCCGTAACCCAGGCATGTGCCCTGACTGGGAATTGAACCGGGACCCTTTGGTTCCCAGCCCGTGCTCAATCCACTGAGCTACACCAACCGGGCTTTTTAAACACTGTTTTAAGGGAGATGGGTAGAATCATTCATTGTAGCCAAATTTTGTTTTAATGAATGAAAATACATTAAGGAAGGAAAAAAAAACCTCTCTAGAACATCGAAAATTAGGAGAAATTCCAAGTAATCAAATAGATTTTTATCAATTAAACTATTTTGGCTTCAATCGACTTCAAATATTTGAAACGCTATGAAAAACAGCACCCACCTTCTCTGAAACTTTTCTAATTTTAATAACTCACTGTATTCCTAACTGCAGTAAGACCTAAACATAAATAAGGCAGAAGAAATCTCCCTGTATAACATAGCTCAGAGAGGAAACAATCTCTTCCATTTACTAGGCTGACATTTAATTTGATCTCTGACAAACACTTTCAGGTAACAATTCATGTATAATAGAGTTTAAAGCGAACAAACTCCTTCGGGTATTTAAAGTACCTTAGAAGTCCTGACAAATACAAGGCGGCTGTATCTCTATTGTTTGCCTTGCTTACTTTGTTTGACAGCAATGGTTTCAAGTACAGGTGAGGAAATAAATCCTTCAGTCTGGCTGTAATACTTGGAAAGAAGCTTAAAGCAGTTTAATAACTGGAGTAAGATTAAACCATACTTCTAAAAAAAAACAACAACAAAAAAAAAACCAAAGGTGGCCAAGGGAAGTGCCTTTATGCAAATGCCATTCCTTCCCAGTTACTTCTACTTTCCAATTAAAGAAATCTCTGTTGCTAATCCCACTCAGACGAAGTGTCCAAATACATTCGATGCCCCATTTACCATTGTGTCTTCAAAGTGATTTTGAAGGTTCATAATCATGCCAGTAATTGGTTATGAAAATTAGTAAGTTACACATACTGGACACTTTGGTTTTTTCATAGTTTAAAATATCAATGAATAGTCTGAATAGTTGTAAAGGTCTGGTACTTCATTGTCAGAGGCCTGTGGAGCCCGTAGTAATAGCTCACTGACATATAACTGGGCATGAAAGACACACAAGGGACTACAGATATGAAGATTATGTTCTGCCTTTTTATAAATAGTCACTGTCATAAATACAAAATAATGTAGACTATATCATCAATCAATACAGCAAAATGAAATGAATCAGATTGATCCAATGAGTAACCAAATGACTGCAGACAGAGCTAAATGAAGAGACCGAGTAGATACATCAGGCATCTAATTTGATTACAGCCATATATAATCACTCCTTTCGAGTCCCTACAATAGAAAGAAATATTATTTGGAAAAATACAAACATTACTTCTTTAAATAATTTAAATTTGTTAAAATTTTTCCAATAATGCAGCTGAATTTTAGGTACCCTTACTCACAACTTGACAGTATTAATAATCACAATTCATGACGACTGAAATATATCCACAATTGTCAATTTCATATTTATACTTTTATAAAATTATTATAAATGATTGCATATAGATTGCAAACAAAATACATGAAAAAATCACCTTTGCTTTAAGGCCTTGAGAAAATGAAAAGTTCTCTATATTAGAGGAAAATCAGGTTTAAAAGAATCTGTCAGTAGTTCAACTACCAAAATACGCATTAAAAAAAAGGTGGAAGAGGAAAGATAATCAGTTATTTTAATTTAAAAAAGTGAAAGATTTGCAAACCAACTCCTTTTTTAGCTTCATTCTTCTCCAATAAAATTTTACATAATTCCCCTTGAAGCTTAAATTATACAGTGAATAAAAATCACCTTAAATTATACATTTAAAAAATGGCTAAAAGTCAATTTTATGTCATATATATTTTACCAAATTACAAAATGAAGATGAAGTAGTATTTACACTTTTATTTATAAAACAAGAAAGGAATGATGTTTATCTTTGTAATGTACATACACATGCACCTATTTCAAAGTTAGATACAGTTATGTGAAAATATGAGAATTAAACTCTACTGTTACTGTTTGAAGACAAGAATCGGGTTCTATTCATCTCTGAATTTCCATTATTTAGAAAAATACTTCGTACAGTGTGAAAAGCTATAACTTTGTCAAATAAATATGTAAAAAAATGATTAAAATGGTGAATTTTATGTTATGTGTATTTTACTACAATAAAAAAATAAATCACCTGACTTGGATCAAATATCAGTATTATTCACCCTGATTTCAATCCAGCTGACTCTGAACCTCAATTCGAATCTTCTGTAATTTGTGCCTGGAATACGGTTACATCAATTTTTAAATTTTCCAGCCACTCTAATCTCAGGCCTTCGGGAGGTCAAAAGGTAAAGAAAGAAGGAACCCCTGTGTGCACCAAGTTGGTCAGCTGGTTCCGCAAGGAAGTCATGTGCCTCTGAGACTTTTCAGGTTCTTTCCTGTGTGAATCTACAAATGTCGGGGGGCCTGCCTGCCTCTGGTTTCAGGCAGGAAGCGGTGCCACCGAAGTGCAAATTCACGCAGAGAAGCTGCAGGCCTGAGGCTGCTTTGCTCAACAACAGTAGGACAGAAAGAACCAGCAAATCAGACAGATTTTTCCTTAAAAATAAAATAAAGAAGAAAAAGAGATGCAGATTTAGTCAGACCAAAAATACAAATCAACTGGGTATCAATAAACCTAAAGGACAGGCTATTTTACCATTTACAGAAAAATTTGAGAAGAAATTTGAAAGCAGTGAAAAACCAACGTATATTCCCTTCCATACCTCCATTTGTTTCTCCCTAATCTTCTTCTTCATATTTACTTTTCTCTTTAGTTCTCACACTTTCCTACTTTTTAAAAAAATCTAATGATACATCTCAAGTATATTCCCTTACTCTTTATGTATATTCATCCAACACAACTACATTGTGTCCTGGGGGGAAAGAGGGCCAGTAAATACTGAGATCTGTCCTACAACTTAGGAAAAAAAGAGGTCAAGCGAAGGAGAAAGTCTCTGTGTAGTTTGCCCTAACAGTAAAACTAAACATAAAGATCCCCTCCGGCTATTTTTAGATGCTCCTAAAACAAAAACAGTGGTTTCCAATTCTGTATTTGGTGGCTGGGGTTTCAGAAAGAAATGAGTTTAATGCAAATGTTACACTAAGTCAAATAATCAGTAATTGGATCTATAAGCAGGAGATATGTTTTAAAGGTATTTTTAACTTCAAAGACCTTAAAATTTTCCTATAAGTAGTTTCAACTGCGAGCATTCAAATTCATCACATAAAAAGTCAACAAGTAGCACTAAAGAGTTTTTCTTTAAATTAGTTCTAATGATGTGTGCTTTATTATAACTATACAACTAATTTCAGAAAATTACAAAATGTGACCATCTGGTTCAATCAGAAACTAAGTATGCTTCAGCAAGTTCATTTCCATCCCTGGCAAAAAACTAACAAAAGGTGACGTATACATCACATCAATAAATTAGCCAGTTTAAAACAAATACCCATTATCTCCATGGCCAGGGAGTGATAAAAATGACCTTACTCATACATTGCCTCAACAATACCAACTCCCAGAACCCGACCGAAAGGCACTTGTGTGTCATGCTTGAAAATAGTCCATAGTCTTTGACCCAGTAATAACATTTCCTAATTAATCTACAAAAAAAAAGAAAAGAAAAAACTATAAATAAAAAAAACTCACTGAAATACCATTTGTAACCTAAAAGCTAGAAACAGTTCACCACAAGGAAATGGCCAACTTCATTATAGTAAAACAACATAATGGACCATTACGCTGCCATTATAACCAACATTTAAGAAAAATGGGGGGAAAGCAATATTAAGTAAAAATGACCTGCATATGAGGAAGCATTTAGTAAAATACACAAGACCATTTATTTAATAAGTGTGGTGTGGTGGTTTCATTTAAGATTGTTTTTTCCTCTGCCTTAATCTTCATTACTGACATAACTTCATACTGTTTCTGTAAGAAACTAGATACGCTACATATTTTTATATTCCCTATTTTTAAAATATTAATATTAATAAACAGATTTCAAATGGTAATGTTTATTGAAAAACCATAAATATTAAAATGATTTTATAATTATTAATATTTAGTAATATAGAAATGATGTAATAGTTATTAATAAATAGGTGTTTATCTAACAAGATTAATAAAGATTAATCATCACTCTTAGAATTTGTCTCTATTAATAAATAATACAATAAACATGGTCCTTATGGGGGAAATGCTTCAAGATTTAAAATGTGCAATTAGTTTTTATGTTAACAGAATTTTAAAAAGCACTTTACTAAGTGCTGCAGAGAATTACAGTAAGAGGAAAAAAGATAAAAACATGATATCATTGTAAGAAAAATATAATGAAAAAATGGAGAAATATAATTAAAAGCATTTTCCAAATATTGTAATGGTACATTTGCAATTATCACTATTATTATTATTATTATTACTAATAGTTAACACTTAGGGGAGTGGGAGGATGGGCAAAAAAGGTGAAGGGAGCTTAGAAGTACAAACGATCATTAACAGAACAAGTCACAGGGCTGTAGAATCATAATAAGCACGGCAATGCTTACTAGAATTATTGTGGTGATCAGTTCATAAGGCACATAAATGTCTAATCACTATATATTGTGCACTAAAAATAATTTAATATTGTGTCAGCTATAATTTTAAAATAAATTTAAAATTTTTTTAAAATGTTGTTCAAGTACAATTGTCTCTACTTTCCCTCCACCACTCCCCTGTACTCCACCCACATCCACGTCCCCCCTCAACCCCACCCACCTTTGGCTTTGACCACGTGTCCTTTAAACATGTTCGTTGATGGCCCTTCCCCCTTCTTTGTTTTAAAACAGTGAACATTCTCTTGAATACTAATACACCTAGATACCCTGCCAGATGTTTTATATAGTTACCATTTCACATTCAGTACAAAACTATCAACGAGACAATTTTAGTAACTGCATTTTATAGACGAGGAAACTGAAGCTCCAGTTGGAAATCTTACTTGTCCACAGGTTTACGGAGACCATGCGATCCCTAATAAATGGTGGAACTGGACTGGAACCAAGCTCTGATCCTTTATTACATACTTTCTCCAAAGATGTTGGGAAGTACACATTTATAAACCATATAAAACCAGTACATACATATATATATATATTTCTTTATATAGTCCCACTAGATTTGCTTTTCCTCAGCTGTTTTTATCTGTTCTTCTGGAAAAGGAAGAACTGCTCAACTACATGACAAGAAAATTTATCATGATCAGCCATCTTTATCTTTGACATATTTCCTGTGAAATGTGCCCAACTAGGTACTTGATCTTTAAGATCATAAAATTAATACAGGCATGTTTCCTGATCCTTTTACTTTTTATGTCGGACTAGCTACCCCAGGAATAATTTGCCAGAATATACTGGATCAGATATGCTTTTACTTTTTTCTTTGGTGTATAAGCCACTTGTGATTTTAAGGCAAGTACTGTGCGCCTGAGAAGAAAGATACACTTGATGTCAACCTTGTGAGAAGGAATCTGTTTGCTGAGACGGTTAACAAAAGGTCAACAAAAGACCCAAAATTTATAAATAATAAAAGCCTAGCGGCCCATTTGCTGCTGAGTTTCTCATGTAATCTGTATACCAGGAAGAACCTTAGACTGAAAACTTGGCTCCCCACACTATGCTCTGCTTGTTTCTGACATCTGAGTCAATCAATGGAGGGAAACCCAGTGGACTGAGACCTGCCGGACCAGTCACAACTGAACGTTACATAACTCCTGTACAGAAAAGGAACCTAATTGGGAACCTGGGTGGGAACTTTCGCTATAAAAGACAGCCTCCCCTTTGTCTCCATGGAACATGGTTTAGGTTGCTACCTGCACTGTGTGCTGCCCCCGCCCCCACCAGCTGCAGCTCAAATAAATGCTTCTAATTCTTTATTATAGTCTAAAATTATTTTTGTTTTGCAGTATTTAGGAAGACCGATGAGTCGGTTTGGGCATCTTGTGCACCCAGTACTACTCTTAATATTTGTTCTCACATATTTTTCTAAGCATGCCTTATTCTACACAGAAGGTGTCAGCCTCTAGAAAGAGCCTGTTTTTAATCAGTTAGCTCCCTTCCTAAACAAAATGACTGCTTTCCTATGTGAGTTAAGGTCTGTAACTTAATCTCCCAATAGCATGACTTACTAAATCTTACCTCTAGTATAGACCACAGTGAAGTGCAGAACCAGGGCCAAGTGCAAGGCAGTGGAAGAGAAGTGTGGGAAGGAAAGAGAGTGGCTACTGCAGGCTCCCCCACAGATGAGTCTAAGTTCTTTGTAATTCTGCATTTTCTTATAAATAAATGTGAATTTTACCCATATGACTCCACAGTAAATGTTTTTATATTACATTTAAAATGTTTTAAGTCATTATTTGTCTTGAGTTACCTGAGTAAATTGATGGCCAAACATAAGCAGTCAGGATGCTCGCCAAGATTCCAACATCTGGGACTACAAAGATGCTGAGCCAGGGCTGAAAAGTGGGGGGAGAGGTATGTTTTGCTTTGAGGTAGAGGGCTCACTGGCACACAGGAAACCAAGATGACCAACAAATACAGTCCACTGAAGATGGAAAGGCTACTTCTTAGGATGAAGCAGAAAAGAATTAGGAAGGGACCACTGGAGAAAGCTGGGAGGAGGGGACAGTACTGGGTGATTCCCCTCCTATAGTCCCGCCTCTCTGTCCCTCTGCCTGAATCAGACTGGGTCTTCCCCACACCAATCTCTGCTCCATGAAACACCAATGCCTTTCATCAGCAAAGGGCTATCTCACCTTACCTGAAGATGGGTTTTAAGAAAATTTTAAACTACTTACATATGGAAGGGACACACACACACAAAAATCTGAACAGCTCCACTGTTCTAGAACAAAAACCTGGCTGTCTTTCACTTACCTCCCGTGCCCTCCCTGACCCTGGCCCACTTCAGTCAATATAATTTATAGAGAAAATGATTGTATTCTATGGATAACATTCAAGCCACTTAGCATCACGCAGTAGAAGCTTATGGCACACCATAAGGAAAACATTTATATGCTAACGCAGACCTCAAAAGCAGCATTCTGCCATAGCTCTGTCTCTTTTACTTAAAGATAACATGTAAGCTAACAGTGCTGAAGGCTTCACAAGATTTATTTCATGAAAATCCTAAGTTTGGAAATTTTTCTTCCTATAGGTATTCTTCCTATACCACTCTACAAATGAGGAAATTTTAACAAGACAAAGACCTTACCTAACATCACAGAGATGACAGCAAGTGATTAAGGTAGGACTCAACTTCATACTCTCCAATTCCAAACTGAATTTTGAACCACTACACTATACCGTAAATTGTTAAAATCTACTTTGTAGCGTTTTTAATATCTGAAAGGCACCATATGGAATAAAAAGAAGGAGGTGGAGGAGGAGAAAGTGCGTACCAATATGTACAAGGCATTATTATGCTATACCCTGGATCTACAAAGATTAGGTTAAACAGTCCTGGGCTTGATGGGTTCACAGACAATTCACCCTTCCTTCTGGATGGAAACCTTCCTTCATCCACCGATCCCCATCTTCACGCTCTTCTGAAATTCTTTCTCACTTCCTCCATATTGCCTTCCTTAACTAAGTCTCCCTTTGTATTTACTCAATCAGTCTAGCCATGCATTTGATATTCTATGTGATTTAAATTCCATTCCTGTAATTCTTTTTTCCAATGGCTTTGTGCATTAACTTTACATTCAACAAATACAGAGATGGTATCTTCTACTTTGTTCTGAATGACCAGTTGTGACAACAATACACTGCACATTGAATACCAAGTATGTAACTCAGTTTGATAGGAGAAAATCTCAGGTGCAGAGAACTGGATTAATCTTAATTCTAGGTTTATAAGAAACTATCATCATAGGTCTCTTTCCCTTAGAGTATATGTATGTTACTGGTAATGATCTAGTTTTTATATGAGGCACAAAAGTGTTCATTATTTTACTAATAAAAATAATCAACATGATTGAAATCATTACTATGAAAGAGATGGGATCTTTTACCAAACCAAAATTTATCACTTTTTATATACGCCCTTAATATGCTACTTGTTAAGTCACAGGTCACTTTTCTTTCATATATAGAGTACATTACAAAACAATTAAGTAAAATAGTTAAAAGAACATAAACATATTACTTCATATTTGATATGTTATTTTTATAGTCACAGCAAAAGATCAAGTGACAGCTTATTTACATAAGAAAGTGAACTAAAATATTTATACAGTCACTGACAAAAAACAATATTCAACTTGCCAAATTAAGAGTCTTCCATGTTGCAATAAAAGATTAAAAGGGTTTTTTAAAAAGCGTTTCAAAGATTAAATGACCTAACTGGTAATTTATGATTCCACATGACCCATTCCCAATAAGTGCATATCTTCTTAAAAACATGTGTGTGCTTTTAAATTTTCCTTCAGTTATATACACATACAGGATGGGCAAAAGCAGCTTTACAGCTGTTCTTATGGAAAGTAATACGATTAATAAACAATCACATAAGAATAAACTCTGTGTTTCTCCTACTCACAACTAAAACCTACTTTTTCTCCACCCTGTATTTCAAGAGATAAAGCAGGCTACTTAAGATGTTTGGCGAAGCAACAAAATTGTTTATCTTCCTCTTTCTATTCATTATTTTAGGCAAATAGTTGGGAATAATCCCCTTCAGGAATTACTATAGAAATCTTTTTACTGAGGTGGGAAGTCAAACTAAACACGTGTGAAGCCCAACCAAACCTGAGTTTCAGAATTAAGCGCTCTGTCCACCAGTGCACAGAGCACCAATCACACTGGGCAGCTTTTGTATCTCTCATGTAAAATCCACTAAATACTGTTAATGTTATTGGAATTATTTGAAAACTGAAAATAAAACCTTGTGATGCGTAATAGGTACTTCCAAATGCACCAGGTACAGGCTCTTCTTGATTGAAGGACTTTTCTCTTAATATATAAGACTAAAGAGAAACTTCTACAAAACAAATATAATTAAGCTTTGTAAAAAGCCCTTTAAAAGAAATGTGTCAAACTTTCTACACAACTGCTTCACCATGGAAGCTCTCTATAAGCTACCGCACCTCACTTCGCTTGCCATAGCTCCTGACTGAGCACCATGGAACTGCAGGCCTGCCCGTTCTGCTCATTCTTGCTTCTGCCACTTGCTCAGTCCTACCCATCCCAAGTTCAGTGTCAGTGCCATGCTTCCTTTCTCCATACACCTTCCCAAATACACAAGAGTATTAGTCAACATCATCCACTTTACGTACAACCCTACCCTCACAAGTTGGACCCGTTTCCGGATTTTCTTCTGAAGTTTCCAACTCCCCCCGCCCACCCAATTATACACTGTCTTAAGTACGGACTCCCCATTTCTTACGTTTTCTTCCCGCCACTAGATTGTTAATTCTGCATCTTACATTCTTCTTTATCCCTAGAAAATCTTGGTATTCAGTAAATACTTGATAGCTTAGTAAAAAAATTAAATTACTGACAGGACTTTTTAAAAGTTTTTTCAAGAAAAGTATTTACATTTTAAAACTGATATATGTGTTTAATGTTCAACTGTTTTTTTCTTTAACCCGCAATGGTGTCTACCCTAAAAAGTATCTAGGAAAACATCAATTACTAATTCCTAATGTGTAACACCTCACGAAATTTATTTAAAATGCCTCTTGTACATGCTAATCATTCACACATTTTTCCTCATCTCTTCTGAAGTAACACTTGACAAACATACAAATTAAAACTGGTGCTGCCTGGCCTTCTAAAAATCACTCTTTGTTGTTTAATACAAAAATATAAAATAGCTTTGCTTTTTTTTTCTGATTAGAAAAGTTCTACATGCATACATACCCCAAAACCCTCAGATAATGCCTAAAAGTATAAAAAGGAAGATTAAAATCGCTTGAAATACTAGTAGCAAATAGTAAATACCAGCACTGCTACCACATTTGATGTATGCCCTTTCAGATATGCACAGAGGTACAAATTCTGGGATATGCTCATTAAATCCTGGCTCCCCACTTCCTACTGCTCTTTGGCCTCCTGATGATTCTGTTTACTGATCTGTAAAGTGGGCTAATATCTATGTTGCGATCATTAACTAAGATAATAAAGGAAAGCAGTTAGCAAAGTGTGTAACATATAGCAAATTTTCAAAGTTGCTCTATGTCCTTGACATGAATGCCTTTTTAATATGCGCCCCTCAGTTGGAAGTACCTGGTAGACAAACTTCCCGATCAATAAATTAAAAAATATTTTAACACCAGTGTAGTGCTCCTTGTATCAGTGAACCATATTTACTCCACTATCATCGCTGCTGGGCATTTTGACTGCTTCCCAATTTTTAATAATGACAACTCTGGTGAACATAATTGTAGCCAAATCTTTGTACCTACTGATAATTACATTTTTGGAATACATTTTCAGAAGTAAAATTTTGGGTCCAAGTTTTTAAATATTTATACTTCCTCCCCCAGGAAGGTAAGTGCACACCTGCTCCATCGGCCCTTGCGTGTGCAGCGTGTTGGCCACAGCACCCTCCATGTTTGGTAGGGACATCTTTTTGTCTTACCCAATCTGAAAGCAGAGAAAATGATTCTACTTTGTACTGCCAGTGAGGTAAAACATTAGTTCATCAGTTTACTAGTCTTTGTCTTCTTTTGTGAAATCCCTGTTTAAATCTTCTCCCATCTTTATTTTGGGGCAGCTGCCCTATTCTGGCTAAGAGTTTTCTTCCTGAAAAATATTAAATTTTCACTGTCACACATTACAAATAGATTTTTCCAGTTCATGGTTTGACATTTACATTTACAAAGTTTTTTTATTACAGAGATGTGTTTAATTTTTCAGTCAAGCATATCAATCTATTCGGGATTTCTGGATTTGGTGTCTCTCTAGAAATATCTTCTCCATCCAGATTTGTAAAAGCATTCACCTAAATCATACTTCAGTACCTTTTGCGCATTACTCTGATTCAGTTTTTATGAAGCAGAGCATTAGGGAGATGTATTTGACATCTCAGAGTGTCACTGCTGAAAATATCTCATCTGGACAAAGCACAAGGCCTAGGCAGATTCACTGCATTAAGGGTAATACCGAAGCAGCTTTATCTAAGCTTCCAGAGTAGAATACCTAACATGGCACATTATACACACTGGCTTCATATTTTTAGCAATTAATTTTTATCCCAGTCCATATGCCTCTGTGGCGCTTTGCAGGCCTATGTTATCCCACAGCTCACTACGCATCTGTACGAAAACAGGACTTGTTCGTGGAAAATGGTCTCACGAGGCCCCTGGTACAAAGTGCTAAGGCTTTTCCCCTTTATTCCATAGCAGATCTCAGATGGAAGTGATGCGTTTATTTGTATTAATTTCATGACAATGCTTGCTGACACAGATACTGGCAGTCCAGGGAGGGAGGGAAGGTCCAGAGATAGAACAGTTTTTATTTCTTGTTTGTTTCCGTTAGTTTATTTTGCTAGGAAAAATACAGTCAGATTGAAGGCAAACATAAAGCTGGTACAAGCCGTCCTTTGGAAGTAATCAATATATCCCTCACATTATTTTAGAAGAGCTAAAGAGGGTCATAATCATTCTAAAAATTCATTCCTGATGGGTTGAAAGAGGACTACATATTTCACCCTAAATCAGCTGAAAGAGGACTACATATTTCACCCTACCGTGATCGGCTGAATTGTGTTACTTCAGTATCATTTTCATGCTCTTAAAAATACGTAAATATCAGCAGCCTTTCAGACGCTTTTCAGTTTTAAATTACTGTACACAAAAGAAATAAAAAACACTTGATTTGTATGACAGGCAATCAAACAACATGCACTCAAATCTGTATAGAGTTTTTCATTCCATAGAGCTTTTTTATAAACACAGTTTTATTTAGTATTAGCAACTTTAGTGTAGGACAGGGATTTTAGTTGGAGAAGGAACTCAATCTGAATGAACAGATCTAGTAGATAACAGGACTTCAACCCAGGACACCTCACCACCCCTCAAATTGAGGGCATACACCGGCCACCCAGCACACAGCCAAATCCCCCCCACCTGCGCCCCTCTGAAGGCTCCCTTCTTCAACCCCCATCATTCCTCAACTTCTTATGAACCATCTTGAAATTCATGTTCACTAAGTCTTCACAGATCGCACACAGTCAACAATGTACTCATTCCCTCGGTGCTTAAATATCCCAGAGCCTAGGATTTTGCATTACTGGCAAACCACTTTCTCTCCCACTTACACTGAAATCCTCTGAAGAGACGATCAGTTCTTCAAAGATAAAGGCTTTTGTAACTTCCCACAGTACCAAATGTAAGAGTTAGGAATTGATTGTTAATAAACTGGAACGGGGAGGATATGTTCCAAAAAATGAAAAACAAGCTATTTTAAAAAGCCTTGCCTGCCACTAACCCAGACGTGGCGTCCCCGCGCCCACCAGCAGGCTCCCAGATCCGCTCAAAGTGCACACACAGGCACACACGAACACGCCCAACTGGGACACTGTGTTCTCAAGAGAGACGGAAGGTTTTTAAAAACCCGAGGAGGTGGCAGTATTTTTCTATCCCAGGGCCCAGGGAGTGTCGCCTGGAGGCTTTTCTTTACAAAACAGGTTTTTCATGCTAAGTGCTGCCCAGCAGGAGCTCCAGGGTGGGGCAAGCGGAGGCTGGAAGGAAGAAAAGTAAGAAGCAGAGTCAGCGGGAGAAGGTCCTTTCACTCCCCAAGATGAAATTCCAAAGATACTTCCATTGCTTTCTTTTTTTTTTTTTTTAAGATTTTACTTATTTATTTTTAGATAGAGGGGAAGGGAAGGAGAAAGAGAGGGAGAGAAACAGCAATGTATGGTTGTCTCTCACATGGTCCTCACTGGGGACCTGGCCCGCAACCCAGGCATGTGCCCTGACTGGGAATTGAACCGGGACCCTTTGGTTCCCAGCCCGCGCTCAATCCACTGAGCTACACCAGCCAGGGCCTGTCGCTTTCTTTAAGAGCATAATAAAATGGGGAAGAATGAGTAGGTGAGGGAAGTAAGGGGAGAGACTGTGCCTTCTCTGTCATGCCAACACAGGTCTCACAGTAATGCATTTATAGCCCGAGCGTCATGCTGTCTATTTTTATCCTTCTGAGGGCAGTAAAAGATGTTAGTTTTCAGAACTCCCAACTATTTCCTAAACAAAAGCCTTTCATAGCATCTGGTTCCCCCGATCTACCTCAAAATCCCCTCCTTCCTTACAGAAACATGGTGCTTACACCGTCCACCCAGCCTGCTTGCTGTGTCTACTCCAAGGGATGGACTCCCTGTGGACACCACACCCGGACGTGCTTGGCCGGCCGCAGGAATCTGTCTTTACAGCTTCAGTTACACACGAGGCATCCAGACTCACAGCAATTAGAATCCACCGGATTCCCCAATTCACTGCACAGGAGACTGCACCAATTTTTTGCTCATGAGATCACTTTCTAAGATGTATGTGTCAATATTTAACTCATTGATGCTGTGGATCCCCCATTATTAGGATTCTGTCTATGTTTTGCCACGTCATGCATTTTCTGTATCGTGTGAACACCTCCTGTGGTCTGTAAGTTCTGATTAATGGAAGTGAACTCCCATTACGATAATGTTGGCAATTCAAACTTTGGGGAAACCAAATTTAAATAATATTTCTTTAAAACAGAAAATATTTAAACTACTCCTGCATGAGGGATGACCTACAGACTGAGAAATAACCAGTTGTGCTAGCCTTTTCCTGAACAAAAACAGAATTCTTTTACAAGCCAGAGTCAATGCACAAACAAAGGCAAAGCACAAGATCGGCACCAGTAAGAACCGAGGGAGGGAAAGGAGGAGGGGTCACCCAATAAAGGAGGGCACAAGAAAGCCTCGTGGGGTGGAACCATGCCGTGTGTTGACTGTGGCAGTGATTACATGGATCTACACACATAAAAAAGCTGTACAGAAGTAAACACATGAGTACACACGTGCACACAAACACATGAGTACACACACACACACGAGGGCCCACAGAAGTGGTGCCCTCTGAACGGGCTCAGACTGTGCCGACGTCACGGCTATGATACTATACTACGGTCCCTCGAGTAAAGGGTACCACCCAGGGGAAAGCGGGAGAAGGGACACAGGAATATGAAACCTCCCTGTATTGGGGGGTTGGGGGATTCCTATGAACCTATAATTATTTAAAAGTAAGTTTTTCAAAAAGAAAACCTGTCAGTTACAAAAACTGTTTGCCTCACACACACGTGTCCATATATACATACATGTAGTCAGAGAGCATTAAGTTCGTAGTGCTACCTGCCACTGCTCTACATGCTGAGGCTATAGACAGAAGATGCTTATATCCGTATCTTTGACCTTGAGGAACTCAGCCTAGTCATCCACCGCAGAAGTAGGGGATGGAGGGAAGGGGAGGCAGGTACAATCACACTTTCTATGGAGAAGACCTGGGATGATCTGCAGTTGGTTCATGCCATAGTTGAGCTTTGTGTGAAAGCGAATGTATTTCTAATCACCATTCTATTAAAAAATAAATGATTATGTGCGACCAGTATAAAATGGTCATATTAACCTAAGATTCACATCATTAAAATCCTCAAGCCTGGAAAGAAGTTTTTGCTGAATGTACTTCTAACTTCAGGGCAAAGAAGTGTTCAGTTAACACGAGATGACTTCTTTCACAACAAAGAGGGTCACGGTGTTTGACTTTAAAAATCTCAAAGTTTCTTTTAAATTGCTTTTTGAGATATGTTTTTGGAAATGCTATTAAAATTGTTCAAGCTAAATTTACACCTTACTTTAAAACATGTAAACTGAAGGGTGATAACCTCCAGGGGAAAAATACTGCCTATTATTAGAACCTAAACATAGATAACTGATAAAAGAACATTAACCTGCAATAAAGATTAGTATTTTTCAAAACACAGCCACAGATTCACTTGCATGTTATGTACTTTCCTGGAAAAGTTTTATGAAAGAACCAATTTCATTTTAACTTAATGTAATCTTTTATTTCCAGAAAGTCCAGGAAGCTCAGAGAGTCCCAAAGAAGTTGGACCCAAAGAGGAACACACCAAGACACATCATAATGACATTACCCAAGATTAAAAATATGAGAAAATCTTAGAAGCAGCAAGAGAAAAGGAGACAGTTACCTACAAAGGAATTCCCATAAGACTGTCAGCTGATTTCTCAAGAGATCTTGCAGGCAAGAAGGGGCTGGAGAGAAGTATTCCAAGTCATGAAAGGCAAGGACCTACATCCAAGAATACTCTACCCAGCAAAGCTATCATTTAGAATGGAAGGGCAGATAAAATGCTTCTCAGATAAAGTCAAGTTCAAAGAGTTCATCATCATCACCCAGCCTTTATTATATGAAATGTTAAAGGGATTTATATAAGGCATGGAGGGATATCAATAGGGGAGTGGTAGGGGAAGAGAGGGGGAAAAGGTACAGGGAAAAAGTAGCATACATGGTAGGTAGAAAACAGACAGGGGGAGGTTAAGAAAAGTATAGGAAATGTAGAAGACAAAGAACTTATGTGTATGACCTACGGACAAAAACTAAAGGGCAGGGAATTGTGGGGGGTGGGAGTGGAGGGGAAGAAAGGGGGGGAAATGCGTCAACTGTAACAGCATAGTCAATAAAATATATTTAAAAAATTAAAAAAAAGAATACCACAAGAGGAAGCAAAAAAAAAAAAGATACTTTTCCCTTGACTCTGCTCAATTTTCAATTAACAATACCTCAAAACTTTCATTTTAATTTATCGGTCTCTCTGCCAAGTTGGCTTACTCAGATCTTTGGGTTCCCTTGGATTTCTAATACTGTATCTGGAAAATGTTACACAAGAAAACATAATTCTGTAAAATTTTAAAATAAGGAAATAATGCCAGTATTATATTTTGGCCTTAATAATGATTTATTACAAAAATATGTTTTTGGAAATAGAAAATAAAAAAAGGACCAATTGTAGGTTTCAAAATGTACTACAGTTAAATAAAGATGGAAATGCTACACAGATCTTTAACCTCATCTTGGACGATCACTGGATTCAAGGGGCAGACGAAGACAGCGACGCTGGCCGCACACAGCTGCTGACCTACACACAGCGGTGCCGCGTGATGCCCCAACCTTCCACATGTGACCCGTCACCCCAAGTTCAATGTGAAATAGTGCCTTGCAGCTGTCAATGCATAAATTACGTACTACGGCTTGTTCAAAAACCAAACAAACTCATGAGAGTAAATCTTTGGCGTTCTCGTGACAAGTAAAAAACATTTTTTTCTTTTCTCTGCTATCTATTTTTACTGCTTCTGTAGGAGATGATGGACACTAATTAAACTTAAAGCAGTCATCATTTCACAATATTACGAGGTCAAGCCATTATACTGCATGCCAATTACATCTCAATAAAACTAGAAAAAATGGCTATTTAGGCAAAATTAACATGATTTACTATGTTATGGAACTTTTCTTGTTTTCCTGTTAAATAAAATATGTTTGACCTAAAAAGTCTAAAATATATTCATAAGTATAAAGGGCCAAGGAAAACTTCCTCTTGCAAGGGAGAAAAAAAACCATGAATATCAGAAAGTTGGCGTGGTGTTCAACAGGCATTCTGGATAAAAGAATTCAACTACAGATATCACACATTAAAATATACAAATAGTAAGCCAGACATGTAAGTTCCTTAATTCAAGTCTTCCCTAATAAACAGCAAGCGGAATACCATGTATCTGAAAACTTAATCTGCCACAGACTATGGCAGCAAATCATCACTTCACTTTTTTTTTTTTTTTTTTTTGAGTCTACCATGTACCAGGCATAGTGTGAAGTGCAAAAATTCAACAGTCACTCTGAGCAGGCAGCATTCATGCCACCATGGAGAGCGCGGACCAGGAAGAGAGGAAGGTGTGCCCCGTGCTGCCTGTGTGTGGAACACAGGACTCTGCGACACAGACCAGCCACTGCTCCTGAAAAAACAACTGAGGCCCTGGGGGATGCCCTGGGGGACGCGCTGAACACCCGCGGACCTGGACTGGGGCTCAGAAATCCAGAGACCCGGGGCCTCCCTCAAGCCGAGAACAGTTTCAGGAATAAAATGGACTTCTGGCACTACGAACTCCAACATGCCTACAATTTTCTCCCTTATTTTCACACCGCTTAAGCTTGAGTAAGAGGTTCTTAAGAATACCTCACTTAGACACACACAAAAAATGTACTCCATAACAAAGCTGTTATTATTGATTGGCATTTCCCCCACAACTCCTCTAGGGAGTGGTCCCCTCTCCTTAAAAACACACCCTATGTACAATATTGTCATGCAGTCCCGGTTTTTCAATGGCTGCGGTACTCAAAAATGTTTTTACCTGCCTCAACAAAGCAGGTGAGAATGAAAACCAGCTCCTTTGATTTCCATCGGCAATATCTTGTACCTCTGCAGTCTCCTTGACTGAAAAGCTTGACATCATCCTTGACCCCTCCTCCTCCACCCAGGCTTTTCTCTTTCTATCAGTTACCAAGTCCTATGGGTTCTCAGAATGACTCTCAAATTGAGATCTTTTCCATTTGCAATGCCACAATTGTCTAGGAATAAATAAAATTCACCCTTACAGCCACAAACCACATCTTGAAAATGACTCTCCACCAGGTACACACCTTGCCCACACTCAACTACGGTGCACACCCTTGCAGCTCGGCACCTTTGCTTACAGCAGTCCCTTCACCTCACACAGCTCCGGCAGAAATCTCACCTTCACAACTTAGCTGTAAAGCAACTTCCTCAGAGAAATTATGTCTCAGTTCTCTACTATCTCTGAACCCCCACAATATCCTGTGCCGTTCGCAGGCCTTGTCGTGTAGTTACTTAGGAAGTACTTAAGTAAGAATAAGACTTGCCTTGTCCCACCCCATTAGAAGATGTATCATATCTGCCTTTTTGTGACCACTGTGCCTCAGATGGGACACTGCACGCAGGAGGAACTGATGTTAATCAAATGGAACTGACCTCGAACTGATGTTCTCAAAGGCAAGCATTCTGCAAATGGGTAAAGGTCTGATGAGTGGGAGGACAGAAGCTTTACCCATTCAATCGATTGTGTAATCGTTATTTCCTAAACTCATCAAAATCACCAACATCCACAGCTCAACCGAGTAAAAAAAGGAATCCAAAATCAAAGATACGGCAATGAAATTTTCCCAGATTGCTGACATACAATTTAAACACACACACACACACACCCAACCCCCCGCCGAAAAGCCATAGGGGTCAGGAGAAGACAGTGAAGTTTACACAGAAGCCTTCCGAGTCAGGATGCCTTGGGCCAGTCCTGCCTCCACACTTGTTACTGTGTTGAATGCATTCAAGGTACATAAATCCTATGCACCTTAATTTCATCATCTGCAAAATGAAGATTATGACATCACACCTCCTTCATTAAAACATGTACATGCTAAATACGCATAGGTGCTATGTAAGTGTTTGCTATTATTATTATTATTTTCTTTAATGTGTATGGTTCATTCACAACTTAATTAAAGGTTTAGAATGAGTTTATCTACTAATTCTTAACAGACAGGGTCTCAAGTACAATTAGCAGCAAGAAGACCCAATCCTGAAGATGGAGGTGTCCTGGGAGCACCCTCTCTGCCAGACGGTGCTCCATGTTTTCACTGTAACAATGACATCAAAGGTCAGTGGGTCCCAAACAGTGCTTGGAAGAAGCAAAGCCCGAACAGGTGCTCTGTTTTGTTCAGGCTGTGTTAGATAGACACTGTGGGAGTTAGGGAAGCAAGAATACTACTTACAGCCTGAATTGGAATGGACTGAAAGATTTAATGGATTGCTGAGCCTTAACATCAATTAAGACCTGGTAAGTATGTCCAAAAGGGTAATAAAATAATTCAGAAGGTCCTCATAAATATGTAACATTAAATATTTGCAATGTGTCATTCAAACAGGTTAAGATCTACGCTTCAGAGAACAGGAACTCATAAAGCATTTAAATGAATATGAGAAAAGCATTAACTGAGGCACAAATTAAAACTGAGACAGCACAATGCTCTCCATGGGTAAAGACTTTCTCGTACCTGGGTATCCCAGGAGACAGAGCAAAGTAGGAAGAAACAGAATAAGACAGAAATCAGACATTCAAGAAGCAACAATTATTAGTCAGGATCTTTCTCAAGATTATCCAAATACAAGAAAAAAAGAAGAAGAAAAAGAGGAGGAAGAAGAAAAGGAAAAAAGAAGGAAGAAAAAGGAAAATGAAGAAGGAAAAAGGTAAATAAGATTCCATGCAATATAAGTAGAGTCTGATTAATTGACTGAAAAACCTCTCCACAAGGTTAAACTGAAATTTCCTCCATGAAATATAATTTTTTCATTAAGGCTGTAAACTTGAAAGATCAGATGAAATAAGGGTCTAGCACTGCTCAAGCTTCTAATTATCCTGCTAATGGCAAGATGAAAAAAAAATCAAGACCCTCATCCTTTGGCAGATTAAACCATCTCAAACATCAAAAATTAATGTACTCCAATGTTTCAGAAGAATAGACCATGTTTAGTGATGACTAAATAGGAGTGTTGGGGGGGAGGACAAGAAAAGGACACTTCACAGTAGTGTGACTGAGGGTCACTCTGTCTGGGATAAAACAGGGGCAATGAGACTGAGACAACGACCAAGTTCATTCCAGCTGACTTACACACGCAGGGCAGGCCCCAGTGGAAAACGGAAACAAACTCTCGTGTGTGTGTATGTGCGCACATGGTGTGCAATGATTTCAGTGTTTCCTGATATATTACTAAAATAGTAAATTCAAATTATGTAAGTGTCTTGGACCAGTTGAAGCTAATAAGCTCCCATTTCTAAAGAGCACTGATTAATTACTTAATGCAAAAGGATAATGGTAATTTATGCTGTAAAAGACATGGTGGGTTTAAATTTTTCTCCTAGGAAGAGTTCCTTGACAAAGGTTTGCATTTCTGTATTTAAGGTAAATTTGTGTTTTTAATAAAGACTAAAATTGTAAAAACTGGACAACGGATCCAGTTCTAGTAAGTTATGCTGATCCTCACAGCAGTTGCTGTTTAAGTTGAAAGAAGCAGGAAAGCATTAAATCCACTCAACACTCCTAACTATGTTTTACCAACAACCTTGTAAAAAATTTTGCATCTATTCACATTGTCACCGATAATATGTTCTTTAGCAGGTCATGTTTCATTTCCATGTCTTTTTGGCAAAACTACACAAAAAAGATGTGGTCAATCAATGAGTAACCTCTACAGTCGGAGCATTAATAAAAACCCTCTTACACTTTGCCCTTCGATAAATGACTCATCAGAGTGCTAGGAAAATAAACCGCCTCACAAAAATATCCGTGAGAGAGGGAAATCTGTCAGTCCCCAAAGTACAAAGGAATGGAAGGAATATTACCCAGAAACTAGGCCTCAGACCCCACCATCAAAGCAGGACTCCCTCCACCCTCCTCCTTCACCAGCGTTGTTACTTGGGATCTCCAAGTCTGCACCTGCAAAACAGGGTGATAAAAACACCCGCTTGACAACACCCTCACAGTAACAAGCACACCCAGCACCCAGATCTTGGGTTCGAACACCATTCTCCAACAATAGACACCAGTCTCCTTGGAGAAATGGCTGATTTCAGGGCTGAGGCAGAAGATACGAGATGAGTATGTAGCTTCTTGTAGTGCCAGAAAAATAGAGGACATTAAACACATACACAGACAGAAACACAGGAACAGGGGTTTGTCAAAGGGATACAAAGAGTTCCTGATGACCAAAACTAGAACCGAGTGAGCGACAATAAAAAGTAGTACTTGATTATAATCCTAAAAATAAAATAAAAATCCTCAAGTCTACACTATGAATAATATCACTGTGAAGGAAGAGAGGGGAGGGGAGGGGAGGATAAGATGACAAACAGATGAACAGACAAGCAGATAATAAGGTAGAAGAGACAAATCTCATACACTGAAGAATTCCATATACTTTCTGTGCACACTTTAGCTTCAAGAGTGTACAGCTCTCTACTCCTTAAGTGAATTCCTTTCCAAAGAGGAGGATTGAAGAAAGAGGGAAAGAGAGTAACTACACAGTGGAGAACCCTGACAAACCCGATCTCAGGCAGGTCATCAAGGGCAGTGGTGCCAACTCATTTCGATGGGCTCCACCGTTGACGTGACATAATGAAAATGGCACTTACCTCCGTGATCCTCCGCTCCAAAACCTGTCACCTCAAACTGACCACGAGAAGAACATCAGACAAATACCAACTGAGAGACTGTCTCAAATATTTGACCAGTACTCTTCAAACTGTCAAAGCCATCAAATACAAAGAATGTCTGACAGCTGTCACAGCTGAGACAGGCCAGAGACATGACCACCAAGAGTAGTGAGGGGGCTGGAGGGGACCCGGAACACAGAAAGGACAGAGGGTGGAAATGAAGAGATCTGAGTCAAGCCCAGACTTTAGCTTATAATATTCACTAATTGTAATTGTAATACCATGCCAATGTAAAATTACTAACAGGGGGCGGGCTGTGGGGTATGCAAGAATTCTCTGTACTATCTTCACATTATTTCGATAAATCTAAAACTTTTTAAAAATAAAGTTTATTTTAAAAAATACCTGCCTCATCTTCTCTGCAATGCTAAAGTTTTAAGAGGTTTCTGGAAGAGCTGTGGCCCGCTGGGCATAAAGTCACATTATACAAGAAGAGTAAGTTCCAGAGGCCTACACTATGGCGCACCTACAATGAACACTATGGTGGTGCACACGTAAACATGTTAAGAGAGTACATTTCATTTTCAGTGTTCTCACCACACAAAAAAACAAAGGGACCCAACTCTTGGAGGTGATGGATATATTTATTACCTTGATTATGGTGATGGAATCATGGGTATACGCACATGTTCAAACTCATCAAATTATATACATTAAATATGTACAATTTTTATATATCATACCCCAATAAAGCTTTAAAAAAGTTTATAGAAGCACTTAATTTGTTCACAGGCTATGACACCTTTTAAAATGGATTAAAAAATAAATATTATACTTTTCCATTTGTTTTGCAAAAGAAAACATATTATTCCACTTATTTTGAGGGGTTCTTAGAGATTTGTTTTTCAGTCTGAAAAAAAAAACTGGGGTCAGCTACCACATTGGGTGGGACCATCAGAGAGGATCAGAGGGGAGAGAAGAGTTACTCTTAAGACATTACAAATTAGAAATTAATCAGATAAGGTTGCTAGATTCTGGACTATATAGTCCAGTAGGTTTGCTCAGGTACACCATCACCACTCTAGTAAGAAAGTATCACTAACAGAATGATCTCTATTTAGAAACAGGGCTTTTTGTTTTAACCACAGATATTTTCATCTGATCATCTTACACAGGCAAAGACAACTCTGTACTTTCTTACTACATCATTATAGATATTAACTTTATTTCTTATCTCTTTGCTGACATGGGTTCTCTTATAATTACTCATTTTAACATTCTTCGCTTTCTTTGGAAAGAAAAGCAAGAAAGTAATATATATAAAACATACATATGTGTGTGTGTGTGTGTGTGTTTAAAATTACAACAATGTGAAGCTCAGTTGTGTACACTGCAGCTGGACAAACGCGTGCATTTATCCCCCAGGCATCTTCTCGGAACCAGTCCTCTTCATCCCACAGCAATTCTGCTTCATCCTTGGGTTTGGGTAAGAAAGTCTCTTCCCCTCCAGCCCAGGAGTGGGCCTATGACCTTGACCTGACCAGTCTGGGCATTCTCCACGGAGGCCACCTTGTTTGGTGTGGGGAATGGGTGACCAGGCCAAATGTGAAGTTATTAGGAAAAGTGTCTGCTGTTTCTCTGAGAATATAAACTGTCCTCTGACAGAGGCAGCCGTGCTATGGCCAGTTTACTAGTCTGAAAATAAAGCAAGCAGAAACAACAAAGCTTTAAAGTAAACAGAGAAACAGAGTGCTAATGACATAATTTAAATGGCTGCACGGGGCTGGTACTTAAAAACAGCTTTACCTCTTGGATGAACCTGTTCCGTAAGTCAATAAACCATAAAACTGTTTTTGATTAAGCAAATTTGAGGTGGTGGATCAGTTAAGACTGGGTTTAGCTGAGAATGCGGCCAACTTAAAGGGACAGTGGCTCAGACACAACTGCAGTCCCACCTCTAGCACACAGAGGGCGAAGCCGGCAGTCAAGGGCTGGCGTGAAGTCCCGCTTCCCCCACTCGTGCAGCACCCACCACCTTCCCGTCACTGCATTCTAGAGTCTGATCCCCCTGCTTTACTAGGGCAGCCAGACCTCCAGCCATTACATCCACATCCCACTCAACAGAAATGAAGACAGACTGAAGACGCGGGGCAAGGGGAATGTGCTTGGTGACTTTTCAGGTGGGTTCTCAGAAGCTGCGACACAACATGCCCCTTTACATCTCAGTGGACAGACTTTGCCCGGCCACAGCTAGAGGCCAGACAACGTCATCTTCTTGTGCACAAGTAACAATTCTATTACCACACAAGAACGTAAAAACAGACACTGGGGGACAATCAGCTTCTGCCTCCACTGTGTTTCTACAATTTCCAACCAGGACAACGTATTCAAATGCCATGCTACATAAGAGGTGTTCTTTAAGGGGCTATAATGAAAAAAAAAGATAGAGAGTGAGAGAAACATCAGGGCACTGAATCACTGTGGTGCTTACGCTTTGGGTTTCCCACACAACATCTAATCTCACATTTGGGAAAGAGAAAATTTTGAAAGTAGGCCTTTATCATGTGGTGCAAACGTAACATGAGAATATATATTCACTAAGAAATTAAAATCTAGGATATACAAGGAAATTCTACAAAGAAAAAGAAAACTAATTAGAAATCCTGAGAAAATATGTGGCTACTTGACTGACGGAAGAGAAACACCAATGGTCAACAAGAAAATAGGGAGGGCTTTTGGGGAAAGAGAACAGACTGTGTGCAGTGAGTGACTTCTGCTCTTGCCCCAATTCAAAGAAAATGGGAGGTAATCAATTTTTTTTAAGCATAGAATGTGAGATGAGTCATTAACAGCAAAAGGGGAAAAAAAAGAAAAACGGCAAAAAGCAGATGGAAGAAAGGTACGTGATTTAGAGAGAGGAATGAGGCTAAGTCCATTGTGAGAGAAAATGAGAAGCAATATGACTTAAAAAAAAGAAAAGAAAAGAAAAGAAAAACCACCCCGAGATTCTAGGAAGCTGTCAGGTCCACCTGACTGGAGACATGAGGTTAAAATTTAGCCAAAACAGGACTTCCGCCAAGATGGCGGCGTAGGTGGACGCACTCGCTGCCCGCACATCCAGAGTGTCTAAACAATGAATACAGTAGCGAAAAATTAAACAACCAGAATGGACAGAATCGAACTGAAGGGAAGTCCGACACCCAGGAGGTAGGAGAAGATGAACATCCAGGCCAGTAAGCGGGCAGAACCGGGTGGAGGAACGCAGTGTGAGGCAGCTCTCACAGAGGGACTCAGGCCGCCAGTGCCTGAACAGGGCGTGGCCCCGAACAGCAGGTGAATCCCGCAAGCCGGTGACGCTGCCGGAGAGAGGCCAGGGCTGAGCCAGCAGAACCGAGTCTGGCAGAAAAGGTGGCGGGGAACTGGGGAGCGGAGGAGTGACGGGAGCCCGCGGTGATCGGAGGCTGCCATTGCTTCCTCCCAGGCCCCGTCTCCAGAGGCAACACCATCCAAAAAGCGACCCAGGTTGCAGGCACCTGCCAGCTGACAAGTGCACCGAGATAGAAAGAATGAAAATGGCCAAAATGAAAGATCAGAACAAATTACAACTAATGGATGACGACATAGTCAACCTATCAGATGTGCAATTTAAAATGCTTGTAATCAAAATGTTAACAAAACTGGAAGATAGGTGGACGCACATAGTTGAACAGATGAAGAATACGATAAGGATAATGGAGGAAGATTTACAGGGAACCAACAGGAAAAAAAAGGAGGTTGGATCTCAAACCAATGGGGTGGACCAGAAGGAAGAAACAAGAATTCAAAAAAATGAGGAGGGTTTCAGGAACCTCAGAGACATTTGTAAACGACCCAATATCCGGATCATAGGGCTGCCAGAAGGACAAGAGGAACACCAAGAAACTGAATGTATTTTTGAACAGATAATGAAGGAAAACTTCCCAGATCTGGCAAAGGAAATAGGCTTCCTGGAAATCCCAGAAGCTCAGAGAACCCCAAAGAAGCGGGACCCAAAGAGGAACACACCAAGGCACATCATAATTACATTACCCAAGGTCAAGAATAAGGAAAGAATCTTACAAGCAGCAAGAGAAAAAGAGACAGTTACCTACAAAGGAATCCCCATAAGACTGTCAGTGGATTTCTCAAAGGAGACCTTCCAAGCAAGAAGGGGCTGG